>OX103947.1:82404051-82543326 GCA_944470405.2 Schistosoma mattheei
CTTCCTCTTTCTTCTGGTGGTCGACTGGATTATGAAGACCTCGACATCTGAAGGAAAACACGGAATACAATGGACAGCTCAGAATCAATTAGACGATTTGGACTTCGCAGATGACCTAGCCCTCCTATCACGTACACACGAACAGATGCAGATGAAGACAGCCAGTGTAGCAGCAGTCTCTGCATCAGTAGGCCTCAGCATACACAAAGGGAAAACCAAGGTCCTCAAATTCAAGCGGAGAACAGCAATCCAATCACTCTTGATGGCAAAACTCTGGAAGATGTAGAATCCTTCACATACCCTGGGGAGCATCATCGATGGACAAGGAGGTTCAGATGCAGACGTAAAGGCAAGGATCGGCAAAGCAATGGTCGCATTCCTACAATTGAAGAACATATGGAACTCAAAACAACTTTCAACCAATATCAAAGTCAGAATCTTCAATACGAACGTCAACGCAGTTCTACTGTATGGAGCTGAAACTTGGAGAACTACAACAGCCATCATCAAGAAGGTGAAAGTATTTATAAGTAGCTGTCAACATCCACTGGCCGGATACCATCAGCAACAGCCTTCTGTGGTAGAGAACAAACCACCTTCCAGCTGAAGAGGAAATTAGGAAAAGACGATGGAAATGGATAGGACATACATCATGCAAATCATCAAACTGCATCACGAGGCAAGCCGTAACTTGGACCCCTGAAGTGAAGCGGAAAAGAGGAAGGCCAAGGAACACATTACATTGGGAAATCGAAGCAGACATGCAAAGGATGAATAGGAACTGGAAGGAGCTGGAAAGGATTGCTCAGGATAGGGTTGGATGGCGAATGTTGGTGAGCGACCTGTGCTCCTTCACGAGGAGTAACAGGCGTAAGTAAGTAGTAAGTAAGTAATAAGTTACACATGATGAGCACGTCTGCAAGGCTGAGACATGCCATCCGATCGAATGTACGTCTCCGTGTCCACCACTTCCGACCTTCTCCAAGTCTTACATGTCGAATGTACAACTTTTCAGTCATCATACGCTTGGCTTCAAAGACCGTGTGCTTAGGAAAAAATGCCACTATAATTATCGACCCGAATATACTGTCATAGTGAAGAAATTTATATATACAACGCAACATTCTAGCGAAACGTCTAAACTGATGCAGTACTACAATTTTTCTTAACGAAACGGGTACTTATAAAGCAAACATTTAATGGTTTTTAATCTTCACAAACAGTTACCCATTAAGATAATCCGTATAACTCACAATGAAACTGCGAAGACGAAAATAAAAATTGGGGAAAAGTTTATTGATGCATCATCACAACTGGTACAGGAAGAACAACATTTGATGCAGAAAAATCAGTTTACAAGTTGGATATATAGTCAAGTTAGAAAGACTACTAAAAAGAACTTATAGTAAAGAATTCATGTCATGTCTCCACACTGTTGTATCCCGATCCATATTTTCTACCGTAAAAAATACTACACAGAGACAAGCATCAGAGTAACTACAGTCTTACCTACTTATTGAGGATTCTTAAGCAAACATTGGCTTCCTTGAATCTGTATATACTGTTTGCTTCGTCTGAGTGGTGAAATTGTTGTTGTTATGGAATGTGTTAGTTTTATCTATCTTCCATCGCCTGCAATGTCTAAGAATATGATGAACTATACAGTTTATATTCTGTAATTCATCCAGCTTGCCTGTAAGATTTCGTCTTCTTATGTATGCCAGAAGCATATGACGGCAAGGACACCGGCATGTCCCAATTTATCCACAATTCAGGTTACATCTGCTCACAATACCTTTTGCTTCCAGGTAAACAGAACAAGACGCCCTCGACCGAAATTCACCCTAGGCGGAAAAAAGTTTCCCCGAAATAGAGGGATTGGGCAGTTATGGAGAAATGGTTTTATGATTTTGATGCAGCGAAAGACCTTTTAAATTTGAGAATACCTGGTATTCGTACAACCCAACGCACACCCAACAAACCCACAGCATCTGAAATACGGAATGACCACCTCATGTGAGGCCGTTCAAAGTCGTTGAAACGAGACGGCGGGCAGCTTTGAAAAGGTCTGACGTTTTTACAATGCCACTTACTTTTCTTACATAGATGATAAAGTATTCTGTTGTATTTTAAATAACTTACATTATAGTTAAATTTCGTTTTGAAGAGAAAAGAAGTGAAGAATATTTGTGTAATTTGATTAGTTCTAGGTATGTAAGTTTCTAAACTGACTTACATTCTTCTTGAATAAGTCAGTTTAGGTTGCGGTAACATTATGTTGGGTCAAGGAGTTATCATTGTTAACGATTCAACCAAACAATCTGTAGTCAGTCCATACGTAGTTGAAAATTCTTATAAATAAATTTTTGTGCTCTTCTAGAGATGCATTGAATATCTTAAATTCATTACATCTGTTTTGATGAGACTGGAATACATTTCATCATAATGATTAATATAATCATTATTATTATTGTTGGTTAAGAAACAACTGAATAATTGAAAAGTTAGACATTAACAGTAATCTGGAGGTTAGGAGTTTTCGCCTGTGGACAAGGATTCCAGCTTCGAACATCGCGTACAGGATTGTGAATGCACACTAGTGAGGAGTCCCGTACTGGAATGAAACAACCGTTCAGTACTTCCAGGTTGATCTAACCTTGATCGGTTCACAATTTCAATGATAATCAAAAGGTTTTGTATCTAGTATTACGTATATAGTTGTTGTTCTGTAAAACTATTGTAACGTAACACAAATTATCAGGTGTTAATAATACAGAATATAAAAGTAAACATGAATTATCTTAAATTAAATAAACACATCTATGTATTTTGAACACCTCATTCTTAATTTAAAAACAGATCAAGTTTTGTTTTTCACTAACAGTCATGAAATAAATAATTGTTTTTTTAGAAAGAATCAGGTCACATATAAATATCACTATGTTTATTTCATTGAATTTGATCAGCATACCCTCTATTCATACAATAATAACATTGAGTTCTTGTTGAATATATGATAAAACATCTGTTCAGATGCTCAGTGACTTATGTCTTTAGTAAACAGTTCAATACTACAATGATGATAACAACGATAATTGTTGAAATATTTGAACAGTTGATTATAACAAGTGATGTATATTTACATTTCTAACTAAATAGTATCAACATATAAAGTAACGATATTTTTATATAAATAATCCTTCATACCGTTATGATAAGTGATTACATGTCAGTGTTACATAATAACAGTCAACTATAACATAGGACCAGGTACATCCATGCATCTGTCCAAATTACCATACCTCATTAACACAACAAGATGAACACCGGATTTATAGAAGTAGTTAACTAAGTTGCGGTAATATGTAAAAGAACGATTACACATAAGGACATAGTACACGAAGAAAGAATTAGTTCGTAGAAAGAAAGATATGAAGCGATTTTAATCTCATAGTTTAAAAGAAAACAGAGAGTGTATACACCGACGCCATTGTGATCGATTCTCAGCCATGTCACTAAGAGTCTCCAACCATTTGTTACGATAGTCACGCGGACCCCAACCAAGTAGTCTGCATCTACCAACATGGCTCAGAATAGAAAATAGTGACTTCAATCAATGGTGCCACGTTTTGGTTTAGTCGCTCCTAACTTTCTTTCAACCATCCCCTACACTAGCCAGCATTGTGTGTCGTGGTAATCGATGATCAGGCATACGCAACATGTGACCCAACTATCTCAACCTCATCAACTAATATACTAACAAATAAACATTGATGTAATTTATGAAGTGAGAATTAATGTTTTTCTTCAATAAAATTAATTGGAATCATGTCAAGTAATTTAATGTTAACACAAAATATTTAACGTGTTCAGTGGGAACTGCTTTTGACTGGGAAGAAGTGGTATTTACAAGTGGGTTTTTTAAATGATATTTGGAACGTTATAGCTTGAACGAACATATTTGTGATGTTACTTTCTTCGAGCTCAGTAGATGGGATAGGATTTTGTGAATTGTCTTGTTTTTTTGCAATAGTTGTATACAACATCAGTTTTTAAAGAAATAAATATTAACGAAATTGTTTATTATTTTTTACATTGTAATCAAACATGAATGAAGTTAAAATTGCGTCACCTAAAAACAAACAAAACAAAGTTATATATCTATACGTATCACATGTTAATATAAATATATTTATTTAAAAGATGACAAAATTAGCTTTATGAGTGTAGAATATTTAATAATGGGATTTCCATAATGATAAACCAAATGCCCTGGTGGCCTCCGAATGCTCTAGTATGACCGAGGGTCGGGAGAGTTAGCTCTCTCTCTCCAAATGCTCTCACATGGTCACGCGTATACAGTCACTTCCAGGGTAGTCCTACTCACTGCCTTCTCCTGGCGAGGATGTTGTTTACGAAATTAAGAGTACGAAAAGCGAATGTCCGGCACTTTAACCGAGTTGGTGGATATAGAGGATCCACCTAGGTGAGTTGGAAAACCCTGATTCCAAATCAGTGGTGCACATCAGCTCCAGTTTCCTGAGGGAGCAAATGGAGTATGAACCAATTATTGGTCATCGGCTACCATGGGATTGCATCTCCTGACGTTACTCCACTGCCTTATGGATCAAATCTTTTGGTCGAGGACTCCGAGTGTGGCCCAGTAAGAAAACCACCTGCTTTGGTTTGGGAAACCGGGTAGTATCATAGCCCACACACAAATCAAGTGACTTGTATGGTGCATATCTATTCGGTGCCCTTTTGTACCAATATTTATATGTTCAAATAAATAAATAAACTGTGAGGTGGATTTATTATTTGGAGTTTAAAAACGTGCTATAAAGGAATAAAACAACCATGATACACTTGTACCATTTCCAATTACATAGATCAGAATATTTATGATAGTTTTTAAGAGCCAAAGCCGTCAATTTTCTAATCGCTTTACATTTTCTTAGAATCATGTTTTCAGATTTGTTTACCAAATTTAGTTCAACAGCCACTGAACAGTGAACCGTTGGTCGGAAACTTTAAAACGCCTCATATTGATCGTGCTTTCATTAAAACATGAAGTTAACAGTCGTTCTGGTTTGACTCATCCTTGTAGTACTCAGAACTGTTATAAGAACACCTAATCTTTTTGAACAGAGTTGTTTTTTCCATTATATTGTCTCTATCTACAACCCCTAGCATTTCATAAATTTTCAGTGTTGGGTTGTAGACAACCATTAAAAACGCGAAAGCCATAGATGGCTTTTTTTGTCTTAGTGTGAAACTTGGAGAACTACTAAAACCATCATCAAGAATGTGCAAGTATTTATAAATAGCCGTCTACGCAAAAAACTCAACATCCATTGGCCGGATACCATCAGCAACAGCCTTCTGTGGTAGAGAACAAACCAGTTTCCAGCTGAAGAAGAAATTAGGAAAAGACGATAGAAATGGATAGGATATACATTACGCAAATCATCAAACTGTATCACGAGGCAAGCCCTAACTTGGAACCCTGAAGTGAAGCGGAAAAGAGGAAGGCCAAGGAACACATTACATTGGGAAATCGAAGCAGACATGCAAAGGATGAATAGGAACCGGAAGGAGCTGGAAAGGATTGCTCAGGATAGGGTTGGATGGCGAATGTTGGTGAGCGACCTGTGCTCCTTAACGAGGAATAACGGGCGTAAGTAAGTGAAACTTCTTAGCAGTGCCCATCCAAGACCCCGCTTGCTTTGATAGTAAATATCCGGGGTTCAAGTGAGAAACCGTGACCAGTGGAGTTAAACGGAGTCGGGTGTGAGGAAAACACCAACTGAAGACAATGGAAGATGGTCATACACTATCATGGGTCGATTGAATTGACGTTGGTTCGCAAGCAAGTCGCGGTTTAGTATTCTAGACGCTAGACGATGGCGCGTGAGATTGAAAACTCTGGGTTGGGTTCCCGTGTGTGAAGTAGCGACTGCTCAATGATATTCAGTCAGCTACAACGTAGGACCAGGCACATATATGCATCGGTCCAAGTTGCCATACCTCATTAACACAACAAGATGGACACCGGATTCATAAAAGTAGTTAATTCAGAGGTGGTAATATATAAAAGAAAGATTGCAATAAGGATATAGTACAGGAAGAAAGAATTAGTTCGTAGAAAGAAAGATACGAAGTGATTTTAATCCCATAGTTTAAGGGAGGACAGAGTGTGTATACACCGACCCAATTGTGATCGATTCTGAGCCATGTCACCAAGGGTCTCCAACCATTGGTTACGATAGTCACGCGGACCCCAAACAAGTAGTCTGCTTAGACCAGAAGTTAGTTACTTCAAGCACTGATGCCACGTTTTGGTTTGGCCGCCCCTAACTTTCTTCCAACCACCCCGAACACCGGTTAGCATTGCACGTCGTGGTAATCGGTGTTCAGGCATACGTAACACGTGGCCCAACCATCTCAGTCGATGAAGATTCACAACCTCATCAACTGATTTACCATCATTCCCTAATACCCTGCGTCTAACCTCACTATTACTTACCCGGTGATCCCAGCAGATGCCAGCAATATTTCTAAGGCATCTGTGGTCAAATACTAGTAGCTTACGGTGTCTTCTACTCTTAAGGGCCATGTTTCGCTGCCGTAAATTAAAACAGAACGGACTGCCGCGCAGTATACTCGTCCTTTTATTGATAGACGGATATCTCGCCTTCGCCAAAGGTGACGTAAGTTGGCAAAAGCCAAACGAGCTTTTCGAATCCGTGCTGAGATTTCGTCAGACACCAACCCATTAGGGCTGATCAGACTTCCAAGATAAGTGAAGTTGTCAACGCGTTCGACTACTTCACTCCCTATCCTTAGTTCAGGTGTTGACGCAGACCAGTCCTGAAGCAACAACTTGCATTTAGAGGGAGAGAAGCGCATTCCAAACATTCTGGCATTGTTGCTTAGTGCTACCAAAAGACTCTGCATTTTGTCAGCGTCTTCACCAAACAGGACTATGTCATCTGCGTATTCTAAGTCGATAAGTGGACCTCCTGGAAGGAGATCAATACCCGAGAATTCAGTCGACGAGAATGTTATTTCCATCAATAGGTCTATGATGAAGTTAAACAAAAATGGAGAAAGTGGACAGCCTTGACGGACACCACTTGAGGTTGCAAAAGTAGATGACAGTTCGCCATAAGCTCTGACTCGACTAGTAGTGTTCGAGTAAAGAGCCTTCACAAGGTTTATGTACTTCTGAGGTACGCCTTTCAATGACAGACACTGCCACAGAATCTCGCGGTCTACAGAGTCAAATGCTGCTTTTAAGTCAAGAAAGACCACCATTGTCGGACGCCGGTAAGTATGCCTGTGTTCTAGAACCTGACGAATGGTGAATATGTGGTCGATGCAGCCACGACCAGGTCTGAAGCCAGCTTGGTTCTCTCGTGTTTGCAGTTCACGAGTCTTAGTTAGGCGTCTGATAATTATCGAGGCTAGTATTTTAGATACTATATTAGTTAAACTAATCCCTCTGTGGTTGTCACAGGATGATTTTGACCCTCTCTTATATATTGGGACGATAAGTGATTGCGACCAGTCAGATGGGATAACGTCTAACTCCCAGATCTTAGCTAAAATATTAGTCAACCTAATCGCTAAAATTGGACCACCATCCTTAAAGACCTCTGGAGCCAATCCATCTGCCCTTCCTCGTTTCAGATTAACTATAGCCTTTTGAACTTCAGCAAGAGTT
The DNA here is from genome assembly GCA_944470405.2 of Schistosoma mattheei. Taxonomy (NCBI): domain Eukaryota; kingdom Metazoa; phylum Platyhelminthes; class Trematoda; order Strigeidida; family Schistosomatidae; genus Schistosoma; species Schistosoma mattheei. The sequence continues at coordinate 82,411,778 of OX103947.1, forward strand.
GGGGGACCTACTTCAATGTTCCATTCACACTGTCTGGGAATGGAGGGTAGTTGTAGAGTAGCTGAAGGCCAGCTGAACTGTTCTCTGAAATGTTCCGCCCATCGTTCTAAACGTCTGGACTGGGAGCAGATGAGTGTCGTCTTTTTCCGAAATAATCTCACTTACACTTGACTTATTAATTCCAGTTTCTTTTATTAGTCTGTAAAGCTGTCTTGTGTTCCCTATAGTCGCCGCCTTTTCCATCTCTTTTGCTTTCGTTGCCCACCACTGCTCACGGTCGTTCCTTAGACTTTTTCTTAACCTAGATCTGATTTGTTGTCGCTCTTCATCATGTTCAGAACCTGATGGGACGAGTTTGCGAGAATCCATCAGTGCAATAGACCTTGAAGAAATCCACTGGTTCTTTGTAACTCTGTGGTTTAAGTCACTAATAGATGTCACTGCTGTTTCCACAGCTGTTTGTATGCTTTCCAAGCAACATCTGGGTCAGCCTCGTTTTCAGAACTACCTAAGTGTGACCTCAGTTGTTCCTGGAACCTACTTTTGGTTTTCTCGTTACTCAATTCAGTTCTAATGTGGCTTTTTTGCGTCCAGTGAGGCGCAAGCAGATGCGTGCCCGTATTAGGGCATGGTCGGAGTCCAAGCAGGTACTCCAGAATGAGCGACAATCTTCTACCGACCCTCTCCAACGATGACTGATGGCAATATGGTCTATTTGAGTCCATCGTTGGTTTGGTGTAGGGGGTCGCCATGTTAGACGATGTCTCTCCTTATGCTTAAAATTTGTGTTTGCTAAAAATAAACGATTGTCTGAGCACAGTTGCAGCAGACGATCACCATTATCTGTTCGCTGTGTCGGAATACTAAAATACCCACCTAAATGCCTTTCTGTTTGGTTTAAACTACCTATCTGAGCATTAAAGTCACCCCTACGAGTACTATGTCTGAGCGTTTAGCTTTCTGAAGAAGTTCAGATAGCTTTCTGTAAAATTCATCTTTCACTTCATCTGAGCTGCAGTCAGTGGGAGCGTAGGCAGAAACGACAAAAAGGCAACGACGTGTGTCCCTATCCTTCCGAGTTCTTACGGAGCCGTTTAGCCGAACAGCACATAGACGACTGTTGACGGGGATCCACTCTAGCAGTGCTTGTTCGGCCCTCATGCTTAGTGCTATGCCTACACCTGCCAGTCCACGAGAACTTGCCATCGGGTCACCAGATACACGGAGGGTGTATCTCGTTGGCTCTCCGTTTTGCCGAGGTGAGGTCAAGTGAATGACCACACTGGGATCCTGTATGCGTGTTTCGGAGACACAGCATACATCAATGGAAAGAGACTCTAGGGTTTTAGCCAAGGAAGCCTGTTGACCGATTTGACATAGGGTGCGTACGTTGAAGGCTCCAATGTGTAGTTTGGAGCGAGGTTTCAGTAGACCTGGGACAGTGTTTTGAGCACTAGAATCGTTGGCTATGGTGACACTTGAGGAGGAAGCCGAGAAAGGAAGTTTAGAGTTGAAAGTCGATGTAGGAGGAATAATAGGAATTGAAGGCGGAGGTTGATTATGAATACAGTGGTCTTGAGTGCTGTTAGAGGTATGAGGGCGGTTATCACTTCCCGGTTGCCCACACCGTGGAAGGGTTGTTCTGGAGGTACCTGAAAAGGAAATTGGATTAGAGGTGGTCTTAGTGACCTGAGAGCGTGACCGCAGTGCCCAAGGGACAACTGCTTGAGGTCGGTCACACACGACCTTTTATGGGTAATTTTTGTGTTAGCTCCGTACTTGTTGAGACCTTACCGCCGGAGACGGATATCCGTGGGATAAGGCGAGGTGTGCATTTTTAGGGTCGACCTTTTCTAACCCCACCCCTCCTTGTGGGAAGGCAGCATCGCTGTCATGCTGGTTGTCTGAAGGAAACACCTTACTGCTGTCACACCTCTGTACAGTCAGCAGTACGACTTCGCCTTCGGACCTTGGGTTTGTTGCTTTTAGTCTTACCGCTCTTCAACCGACCTGTCTGACATGGTAGGACCTTGAGGAACGGTTGTTCCAGCCAGTATAGCTCGGTTGCTTCATCACGATAGGCAAGCCCGACCATCACGTCAAGGTAGCAACAACGGAGGAGTTCTAGACAGAGATGCAACAGTCGTTCATCGCTTCCAGATTTTCGACGATTAACTAACTTTAGTCAGTTAGTAATTTCAATTTATTTCATAAATTTCTCGAGAGTTTTTCTATATTTTTCCAAAATCCCTATATCTCGGCTTACTCAATTAACAAATTGATACATATTTCAGCAGAGAAATAAAAAATAGGATATTTGAACTTAAGAATCAATAATAACTGTCAATTTTATGCAGTTGGTTTCTTCTGTGAAATCGAATTTCTTGTTTTAGCTTTTTTTTCTTCAAATATTGTCTCTCCTGTATTTTAATAATGAACCGTCGAGACTCTAATTTAGGGACAAGCCAATCAGAAGCGTCTGAGCAATTTCAAGGTCACGGAGCCAAGTTCAACACGCGATGCTAACATACGATCGGCTCACAGCGGATTTTAGAGAGGAGGTGATTAATGAGAGGTTACAACATATGGGACGGCGAGACTCTAACTTAGGAACGAGCCAATGAGAAGCGTTTGAGCAATTTCAATTATTAGCCTATCAGAAGACAGTATAAAGTAAAAATATATTACAAGAAAGTAATGAATTACAGTGGATATTCTTCTTTTACATGATTAAAAAACTTGTTAAGATTTGATAAAGGCTCAGAAGTTCTGAATTCATAATGCATACGGTATAGAAACTCGTGCATAGGGTTAGGGTTTAGGGTTGGGGTTAGGATAGGGTCAGGCTGTTAACATGAGATCGGTTTACATCGGATTTTAGAGAAGAGGTGTTTATTGAGAGGCTACAACCCTAACCCTAACCTCTAAAATCCGTTGTAAACTGATCTCATGTTAGCACCCTAACTCTAACTTCATGGACGAGTTTCTATACCATATGCATTATGAATTCAAAACCTCTGAACCTTTATCAAACCTTAACAAGTTTTTAAATCATGTAAAAGAAGAATATCCACTGTAATTCATGACTTACTTATAATATATTTTCACTTTATACTAAGTGTCTTCTGATTGGCTAATAATTGTCAGGGTCATTTAAGATTCGTTCAAAGATCATCCCTAAATTAGAGTCTCGCCAATGAACCTAGTTTTTGTTAACCAAGTACATAACATTTTTGATTCATTTCCTCTTTCCTTATGAACCATTTTTATTTTTGGTTTCAGTCTATCACATTTTACTCTGCTATTCTGCATCCACACATTTTATATTAATGTATATAGGGATAATAGTTGTATGTACACATGCATAACTAATGTTACTGTTTGAAATTATCAGCAACTGAAAACAATCCATATAGTTAATAAGTAATAACATCCGACCAAAATGGGTATTCTTGCTTTATTGACATTTTTTTAAATTGAGATCATGAACTGATCAATGTTAGGCCATCATTGATCTCAATTAACAATTCAACAATCTTCATAATCTTATAATGATAATTATTGAAATTTACAAAACAGATTATTCTGTACGCAAAATGTTTGCTTAACTAGACACTAATATTGTTTCCTTATCATATCTATCTATATCTGGATATCTCTATCGCGTGTATAGGATATCAGTATACGAACAAAATTAGGGAAATACAGTGTATGCAATTAGTATACCTGTAGTGAACAAGAACACGAGTGAGGACAATCGAACATGATTCAACACAATCCTTACAGAGCATCTCAATAAATCTGACAACCATATAGTAAATGCTTAATCTGCAAAATGTCCATCAATTGTCTCAAAATGACTCAGACTTCATTGTTCTTGCATTTTTAATACAAATTGCATTCTGTTTCCATTCTTTACTGTTCGATCCTCTTGTCTCTCTGTTCCCAGACATTTTGTTCCTGACTAACTTCATATACTACTTATGTCGATATAAGTAGCACACAACACATAACCAATATAAGATTATTACAGATAATCATTAGGGATTTGTGTGTCTAGACTTCTTGTTATCTACTACTCGTTGATAAGGCTCATTTTCTATATCTATGGAACTAGTTTTCTCCCAGCATTTTTTACTGTCACAATCATGTATGTTACTATATAACCAAAGGAATTTAGTCGGCACTGTTAATTAAGTAATATAGTGTTATAACTTTTGCCCTGTGTCCTATTAATGTATAACGTAATGATACCACCAATTAGATAACAGTGAATTGTCGACTGGACCTATAACCCATAAACCTGAACCAGCAGTCTAGAAACCTCATCGGTCCTTCTTCCGGCCTAGCCCTGTCTGTTATGTCCAGAACACCGATCTCAACCTCTGCGATATGAATCATGTCTTTCAAACATATTGGGTTTATATACAAACCAAACAAACTATATCGTACCATAAAATAGAAAATAATATTTGTACAAGTTCTAGCCCAAAGTGACTGTGAATATGGGAGATAGTAATTGATAGAGTGTGGATAACTTAAGAATGGTAAATTTTATAATAATAGTTCATAGGTCACAATAGAGCTTATGATAAGAGGGACATGAATATGAATAGTTTAGTTACTTAACAATTATACGATAAAAAAATATACGTATAGTATTACTCCAGAAATAGATTCCAACAGTTACCATTCATTATTCTCGGGATATAACATAGAATTGGTTATTAGGATGTTAGTTAGTAAGTTGACCTCTCTACTTAATTTTCTCTAGCCCTTTGTGTTCCTCTTTTATGAAACATTCTTAGTACATATCCTATGATACATTTTTATTGTTATCAGTAATACTATTACTATGGATAGCTAAATTTAGCATTTCAGTAGTATTGTATATTGTTCACATGGGTTTTTCTACTTAGTACAACTTATTACCGTATGGTAGTTTTTTAATGTAGTATCAACATGCAAGTACAGTAATGATTATCTTTTACTTGTATGACCTTTCAGTTATACCATTCATTTTACTTTTATCATATAAAAACTCAAATCAACATCAAATTCATTATTCTTCCATCTATCAGTTTGTTAACTCATCTATCTTTATCAATCTATGATTGATTCCATTCGAATTTGTTCATGTATTCTAAAATAATAAGAATGTTTATGGATTGACAACTGTAGAATTCGATGTAGGACTTATGTGACGAAAATTATTCTCTAACAGACTTTGTCTATCAGATAAATTTACGGTTTGAAATTCCCGCTTATCAAATACTTCTTATTTTCTCTGTGTAATTTTCTCAACTAACTTCAGAGCCTTGAATATATATATTTTATTTCAGCTTGAAACTCCTTAGTAATCTATACCATTGATACAACAGGGAATCGAAGCTAAGAGATTGACATCCTGTAGGAATTATGACACATTTTACTCATTAGTTCACATTTTTTACTACACATATCATTTGGAACGACTTCCATAAACTTTTATGACAGACCAATTATCTGGCTTGGTGCACTAGGGTGCTTGGTACCTGCGTGGTTGCGCCACAAGATTGATCTGTACTATTCAGATTGTAGTGTTAAAGCCTATATGGTATCTGGTTCTCCTGTGAAGCGGGATTGAGCTGTACTGCTCGGGTTATAAAGTTTAAGCCTGGATGGTGTCTGGATTGAGCTGTACTGTCTGGGCTGTCACGTGAAAGTCTGAATGGTGTCTGGTTCTCCTCAAAATTATTTTTTTAAATGTTCTATCCAATTTATAAATATTAAATATGAAAATTGAATAAAATAGTTTACTTACCATTTTTGTGACCATGCCTAACATTTGATCAAAACATCATATTTTTTCATTCTAATTTTCACATTTGACGAATACGTCTTTAGAATACGGAAAATCACACACGCAAAGCTGACACAAACTACTTCGAGTAATGTTAACATTTTGGTCTAAAGTGAGTGAAAGGAAGTGGTGAACGAGAACTCTAATGCAAAATTACAGAGTTCTTTCGTAAAATATGAAAACTATACATCAGATACACAATTTGCGTATCTTCCTTCAGTTGTCGTTTACATGCTTCATAATTCTCTCAATTCTGTTGTTATTACATTAACTTTCTGTTCACTTCAATTGAATTTTCTCAATCTCTTGTTAGCATGCAATCCACTTCCGATTAGTGCTACATACTACTCACATTTGTCAACATAATTAGCATACAGCAAAGAATATGCGATGAAAATTTATTTCTTGATCGGAATAGAAAATACAGATAGTGTCCGGAAGTGTATACATGCTTAACTACATTTTTGTACTTACTACTATTAGTAAGTAGTATAAATTTGTACCGGAAATTTCAGTTTACAGATGACGGAGGCGATTTTTAGGAATCGTTTCAATTACAAAGGCCAGTAATCAGTAAATCGTCCACAAAATATATTAATATGCAATACCTTTTATATTTAGTTAAACAAAATCTTACAGACCATATTGTTTTAACAAAATGACGTGATCTCAAAATAAACGGATCAATCTGATTAAATGAACAGAGACTGAATATCTTTCAGCCTTTGTTTCCATTAAATTAGTGTGTTCTGAGAATTTTTCTGTATAAATTGAAATAATTATGTAATGGTTTTAAGTAGACAAAGTTAAAACTAAACGCAATAATTCAAAATGGTAAACCATATAGACATTATAAGCTTGATCTTAAAAAATAGATATAAGCTATCCTGGTGAGACCATAATTTATGAACGACCTTTGAGCGACGCTAGATTGACCTTGAGAGTGTCCACCCAATAACTAGGAACAAATGAGGATTGTAAATTAGTTTGAGGAATTCGAATTACGATTTACAGTTGACGGTTAAGGTTAGGAATTAAATTTAGGGTTTTCATCGCGAACTGACATCATCTATAATGCCAAGACTCTATTTAGCCAAATGGATCAGCGGATTTCCCGCCAAATTCCGAGACCTGTTATCTTATACTTGATTGGTTCGTCCACAAATTGTAGTCTCGCTGCTATCCTTTCTAGTGACCTAGAGAGAGCGATGTAATAAAATTAAATGAGGGACAGTTATCTCTCACACCTTTCTTCATCTTATTTTGTTGACTTGACATTTAAAGGGTTACACAACACTAATGTGACGTTTCAAATTTCTCAATACTTATTTTCTATTCTTCAACAGACAAATATATCTGACAAATCAGTATAAATATGATTATGCAGACCCGGTAAATGATCTAATCACAAATGCTCTTGGTTGAATTGTTTTTATTTCCTCTCCAATCGGTTGGTGACATTTAGTTAATTATGGTTAAACAGAATCAGTAGAAAATTCTTTCACAGTTATCTAAAAGAATAAGGTTTGTTGAAACTGAATTATTATCAGTTGTGATTATCGGAGATTGGAAAAGTTCACTGATTCTAAGGTGAATCTAATACCCAGAAGAATTTTTAGATTTAATTTCATACTTCTTTGTCGTTTTGATTCATGTCTTAACAGCTTTTGTTGATTTACTGTCGAAAATGTTTGAGTATCTACATACTATATTATCTTTGTATGAAAACCTTCTCCATTTGAATCGTTGATCTGGAGCTTTGGGTCCTGAAGGCTTAAGCGAATTTTTAAGCGTCTTCATTTTGAGAGGTAAATGGTATTACGATGGTTTATTTAAATTTTTAAGCCATTTGTTTTATAGCTAAAAAGTTAGTGCAGTAAATTTCGTACTCCAAATTTATTTTATACAGGTAATAGGGTTACATGCTGTGGACATGAAGTCTACAAACTACCATGATGATAAATATTGTACAATACCTACAGAAACTATATATTTTGTGGTACAGAAATGTTCAAAAACCCACCAGGTTGAAGATGTTTGACGGATTAGCACTTCTGGAATGTATTTGAAGGCATTTTTTTGAAAAATTACAAACGAGACGTTAAAGTGAAATTCAATATGTCTTTTCTCTTTTCAATGTTGTGTTCTAAACATTTTCTAACTTATTTAGGCTAGACACTTGTTTGATTACACTTGATTCTACTCCATAGTGTGGTGTACAGTTTCTTTGCTTTCTGTTAATATCAAATTAACTGACTAATCACGAGTTTATTGTGAAATCAGTACTCTACATATAAATCTCATCAGTTGCTGGCTGTTCTAAGACGTTAACATATAAACATGTATTGTACTGGAAAGAATGATTAATGGTGGTACATTGGGTTATAGATTTGACACAAAGTCGTAGATATAATTAGAAAGTGAGAGAATACATCAACTTTTGACCTACGAAATCGCGTCCAATTCACTGAATAAACAGATACGGACGATCTCAGTTAAACAACCATCGGAAAGCAGAAAGCACTAGACGGTTGTTTGTCCTATCGTTGGACACCTTATCCACTAATCCACCTTGTTTTCAATGGTTATCTAAGGTCAATCACTAATGTTATTAACGAAATACGACAGTCATCATCCTTTTGTAATTAACGAAAAATTATACTGAGGAAATATGAATTGTATAGATAGTCATTTATGAACTTATAGTCACTCACACAAATCATAAGTGTGATCTCAGTCCAACCATTGTGATTAAAATTGTATTGATTTGACTTGTAGAGAATAAAGGAATATTATAGAAAAGGTTTGATTTTAGATTAGTGTTGTGGTTATTTTAACAACATACATTCTGAAAAATAGTTCGAATGAATCCCGATAGTTCGATAAATGTACTGGACACTTTTCACGGTTATTATGTGTAACTTCAATGAATAGATGAATTACTATAATCTTTTTAATCAGTTTGTCCTTTACATGCGTGTATAATAGGACGTACGCGTCAATGTATTTACTTGTATATTTTATGGTTAGAACTACTGAGTCGTGTTGTAATTAAATGGAGTAGGCTCAGAAGCTCTTCTTCATCTTCCATATCTTACTGTCCGTTTGAATATCCGAATGTCTGAAATAAATTCTTACATCTCAATTCGTATTTGTCTTTTATTACCACCGTTGTCCTAACAGAGATAGACTAAGTATGATGTACAAAATTTGACGAACTTCCGTTTACACTTCACTCATCGTGCTTCATAATCGAGTGAACACATTGCCATAAAATAAGTATGTTGTAGAATGAAATACGAGTATTCTTTGAAGATTTTTCAGATTGATTAGTGTTGTCAAATCGATATGACATTCAACAAATTCTTTGATTTCAGGAATTTACACATATCAGATTAGCACTCTTTTTCAATATACATTCCTTTTATAGCTATGTAACCGGATGCGTTTTCTCCTAGCAAATTATTTTAATTTGGATGAAATTAAAAATGAGAACTAGGAAAAATTAATTCTCAAGAACGACTATAACACCATAATAAAATGTAACAAAACGTCGATATTATATTTTATAGTCATAAGTCTATTCGGATTTTATGATGCTTGAAGATACGAAATTTCTGCAATATTATGGGTGAAATGCTTGCAAGCGTAGATATAAATGAAAAATTGATCTTTTTCTTCAAAATAATAAATGAACTATCTTTTACATCTATTGATACAATCCAATATACAGAAACACCTAGTTATAGAATCTGTAACTGTTTATCATTAGTGAAGCGATTTCATTCTGAAGCTTCACTCTATATGAACTAGTCTACAAACAGATTTTCAAAAATGGGACAATTTGTAATAAATAAAATCATTGCCATTTTTTTATTTTGCCGCATTAGTATTGCAGTAACTTCTTTCTGTGTTCTCCGTTTCCAATTCATTTTCTCTAGTTTTATATAATGATAACTATTTTGTAAACGTAGTGGGATCATTCCTCGATGAACCACTCATTATTCAACAAGATATTGCAATCCACCTCCTACGAATAATTGGATCCCAACCGCTACCTCATGTTATTATAATCTATAAGATAAATTTCCTTTCAAAACAATCACTAAAACATATCATTCCAAATCATTTTATCCTTATATCTCTGTGCTTTACATGTAGTTATTCCTTCTGTGCCAACCTGATCATCCATGTAAACTAGCATATGCTGTAATCATCTCTAGAATATATATTTTTTATTTACATGATACTTCTCTGTCTTGAATCTGGAGAAAACCAGCTTTTAAAACGGATATATTATCTTGGGATTTCGATGTTTCAAACTCTTATTCATAGTTAGTGAATATTTTAACACGATTATATGACACTAGTTCGATTTCTTAAAATGTCAAAAACACTTTCGACTGATATGGAGTATGTAAAACAAAAATAGAAAGAACATTAGGTTATCCCTAAATCTTGTAATTCCTCCAAAATTCACTCACTTGTATTAAGTTTTTCTTAAAAATCGCCAAATTACAGGGCAGTTGTTTAACATAGATGAAGTACACTTTAAAACTTTTCATATCATTCATTACATTCAAAATATATATGATTTAGATTTATGTCTACTGAGTTAACAAACGGTTGTTATGCTATTTCATAACTTTTTCCATTTCTATATTTATCTTCCTATATGACTATCTGTCGTTCAATATTTAGCATGTCTACAACATACTCATCCTAAATACAATTAGTTACTAACACCTGTTACTCCCAATGAAGCATAAGCCACCGACCGGCATTCTCCGATCCACTCTGTCCCACTCTGCCTTCCTTTTCAGTTCTATCCAATTGTTGTTCATTCTTCTCATGGCTGTCCCGATTTCTCGACGTAATGTGTTCTTTGGTGTCCCTCTGCTCCTTAAACCTTGAGGACTCCATGTGAGGGCTTACCTTGTGACGCGGTTCGGTGCTTTCCTCAATGTGTGTCCTGTCCACCTCCAGAGCTTCTTCCTCCGCTAGGATCTGGTTTGTTCTCTCACACAGTAGGTTGTTCCTGATAGTGTCTGGTCAACGAATCAGAAGTGTTTTGCGTAGACAGCTGTTAAAAGACAATTGTATCTTCTGGATGATTGCTTTCGTAATCCTCCACATTTCCCCTCCATACAGTAGATCTGTTTTGACATTTGTATTGAAATTTTTGACCTTGGTGATGGTTGACAGTTGTTTTGAGTTCTAGTCAGTATGTCAGTCAGCTACAACGTAGGACCAGGCACATATATGCATCGGTCCAAGTTGCCATACCTCATTAACACAACAAGATGGACACCGGATTCATAAAAGTAGTTAATTCAGAGGTGGTAATATATAAAAGAAAGATTGCAATAAGGATATAGTACAGGAAGAAAGAATTAGTTCGTAGAAAGAAAGATACGAAGTGATTTTAATCCCATAGTTTAAGGGAGGACAGAGTGTGTATACACCGACCCAATTGTAATCGATTGTGAGCCATGTCACCCAGGGTCTCCAACCATTGGTTACGATAGTCACGCGGACCCCAAACAAGTAGTCTGCTTAGACCAGAAGTTAGTTACTTCAAGCACTGATGCCACGTTTTGGTTTGGCCGCCCCTAACTTTCTTCCAACCACCCCGAACACCGGTTAGCATTGCACGTCGTGATAATCGATGTTCAGGCATACGTAACACGTGGCCCAACCATCTAAGTCGATGAAGATTAACAAACTCATCAACTGATTCACCATCATTCCCTAATACCCTGCGTCTAACCTCACTATTACTTACCCGGTGATCCCAGCAGATGCCAGCAATATTTCTGAGGCATCTGTGGTCAAATACTAGTAGCTTACGGGTGTCTCCTACTCTTATGGCCATGTTTCGCTGCCGTAAATTAAAACAGAACGGACTGCCGCGCAGTATACTCGTACTTTTATTGATAGACGGATATCTCGCCTTCGCCATATGGTGACGTAAGTTGGCAAAAGCCAAGCGAGCTTTTCGAATCCATGCTGAGATTTCGTCAGACACCAACCCATCAGGGCTGATCACACTCCCAAGATAAGTGAAGTTGTCGACGCGTTCCACTACTTCACTCCCTATCCTTAGTTCAGGTGTTGACGCAGACCAGTCCTGAAGCAACAACTTGCATTTAGAGGGAGAGAAGCGCATTCCAAGCATTCTGGAAATGCTGCTCAGTGCTACCAAAAGACTCTGCATTTTATCAGCGTCTTCACCAAACAGGACTATGTCATCTGCGTATTCTAAATCGATAAGTGGACCTCCTGGTAGGAGATCAATACACGAGAATTCAGTTGACGAGAATGTTATTTCCATCAATAAGTCTAATATTAAAATAAATAAAAATCGAGAAAGTGGACAGCCTTGACGGACACCACTTGAGGTTGCAAAAGTAGATGACAGATCGCCATAAGCTCTGACTCCACTGGTACTGTTCGAGTAAAGAGCCTTCACAAGGTTTATGTACTTCTGAGGTACGCCTTTCAATGACAGACACTGCCACAGAATCTCACGGTCTACCGAGTCAAATGATGCTTTTAAGTCAAGAAAGACCACCATTGTCGGACGCCGGTAAGTATGCCTATGTTCTAGAACCTGACGAATGGTGAATATGTGGTCGATGCAGCCTCGACCAGGTCTGAAGTCAGCTTGTTTCTCTCGTGTTTGCAGTTCGGGAGTCTTAGTTAGGCGTCTGATAATTATCGAGGATAGTATTTTAGATACTATATTAGTTAAACTAATCCCTCCATGGTTGTCACAGGATGATTTTGACCCTCTCTTATATATTGGGACGATAAGTGATTGCGACCAGTCAGATGGAATAACGTCTAACTCCCAGATCTTAGCTAAAATATTAGTCAACCTAATCGCTAAAATTGGACCACTATCCTTAAAGACCTCTGAAGCCAATCCATCTGCCCTTCCTCGTTTCAGATTAACTATAGCCTTTTGAACTTCTGCTAGAGTTGGGGGACCTACTTCAATGTTCCATTCACACTGTCTGGGAATGGAGGGTAGTTGTAGAGTAGCTGAAGGCCAGCTGAACTGTTCTCTGAAATGTTCCGCCCATCGTTCTAAACGTCTGGACTGGGAGCAGATGAGTGTCGTCTTTTTCCGAAATAATCTCACTTACACTTGACTTATTAATTCCAGTTTCTTTTATTAGTCTGTACAGCTGTCTTGTGTTCCCTATAGTCGCCGCCTTTTCCATCTCTTTTGCTTTCGTTGCCCACCACTGCTCACGGTCGTTCCTTAGACTTCTGCTTAACCTAGATCTGATTTGTTGTCGCTCTTCATCGTGTTCAGAGCCTGATGTGATGAGTTTACGAGAATCCATCAGTGCAATAGACCTTGAGGAAATCCATTGGTTCTTTGTAACCCTGTGGTTTAAATCACTAATAGATGTCACTGCTGTTTCCACAGCTGTTTGTATGCTTTCCAAGCAACATCTGGGTCAGCCTCGTTTTCAGAACTACCTAAGTGTGACCTCAGTTGTTCCTGGAACCTACTTTTGGTTTTCTCGCTACTCAATTCAGTTCTTTTGGGTCTTTTAATGTGGCCTTTTTGCGTCCAGTGAGGCGCAAGCAGATGCGTGCCCGTATTAGGGCATGGTCGGAGTCCAAGCAGGTACTCCAGAATGAGCGACAATCTTCTACCGACCCTCTCCAACGATGACTGATGGCAATATGGTCTATTTGAGTCCATCGTTGGTTTGGTGTAGGGGGTCGCCATGTTAGACGATGTCTCTCCTTATGCTTAAAATTTTTGTTTGCTAAAAATAAACGATTGTCTGAGCACAGTTGCAGCAGACGATCACCATTATCTGTTCGCTGATCCGGAATACTAAAATACCCACCTAAATGCCTTTCTGTTTGGTTTAAACTACCTATCTGGGCATTACAGTCACCCCCTACGAGTACTATGTCTGAGCGTTTAGCTTTCTCAAGAAGTTCAGATAGCTTTCTGTAAAATTCATCTTTCACATCATCTGAGCTGCAGTCAGTGGGAGCGTAGGCAGAAACGATAAAAAGGCAACGACGTGTGTCCCTATCCTTCCGAGTTCTTACGGAGCCGTTTAGCCGAACAGCACATAAACGACTGTTAACGGGGATCCACTCTAGCAGTGCTTGTTCGGCCCTCATGCTTAGTGCTATGCCTACACCTGCCAGTCCACGAGAACTACCATTGGGTCACCAAATACACGGAGGGTGTATCTCGTTGGCTCTCCGTTTTGCCGAGGTGAGGTCAAGTGAATGACCACACTGGGATCCTGTATGCGTGTTTCACAGACACAGCATACATCAATGGTACGAGATTTTAGGGTTCTAGCCAAGGAAGCCTGTTGACCGATTTGACATAGGGTGCGTATGTTGAAGGCTCCAATGTGTAGTTTGGAGCGAGGTTTCAGTAGACCTGGGACAGTGTTTTGAGCACTAGAATCGTTGGCTATGGTGACATTTGAGGAGGAAGCCGAGAAAGGAAGTTTAGAGGTGAAAGTCGATGTAGGAGCAATAATAGGAAGTGAAGGCGGAGGTTAATTATGAATACAGTGGTCTTGAGTGCTGTTAGAGGTATGAGGGAGGTTATCACTTCCCGGCTGCCCACACCGTGGAAGGGTTGTTCTGGAGGTACCCGAAAAGGAAATTGGATTAGAGGTGGTCTTAGTGACCTGGGAGCGTGACCGCAGTGCCCAAGAGACAACTGCTTGAGGTTGGTCACACACGACCTTTTATGGGTAATTTTTGCGTTAGCTCCGTACTTGTTGAGACCTTACCGCCGGAGACGGATATCTGTGGGATAAGGCGAGGTGTGCATTTTTAGGGTCGACCTTTTCTAACCCCACCCCTCCTTGTGGGAAGGCAGCATCGCTGTCATGCTGGTTGTCTGAAGGAAACACCTTACTGCTGCCACACCTCTGTACAGTCAGCAGTACGACTTCGCCTTCGGACCTTGGGTTTGTTGCTTTTAGTCTTACCGCTCATCAACCGACCTGTCTGACATGGTAGGACCTTGAGGACCAGCTGTTCCAGCCAGTATAGCTCGGTTGCTTCATCACGATAGGCAAGCCCGACCACCACGTCAAGGTAGCAACAACGGTCGGGTTTGAGTTCTAGATATTCTTCAGTTGTAAATATGCTACTCTTGCTTTGCCGATTCGCGCCTTCACGTCTGCATCAGATCCACTGTGTTCATCAATTATGCTGCCCAGATATGTAAAGGTTTTTGCATCTTTTAAATCTTCTCCATCAAGTGTGGTTCAATTGAAATATAATTAGTATTAGACTTTAACATTACCGTTACTCAAAACATGTTGAATCAACAGAACATATACAAAATCAAACAGGATATATATATTTTATTCACGTAATAGTAGTCCGATTATACTGGAGAAAACAATGAGCAACAATATACATAGTGGAAAAACCAAAACAACTAGGACATATGTATTTAACCACTTTACACCGACGTATCTCTCTAATTCTTTGAACACTTTGTAATAAAAAATGTATGAATGCCTTATTTTCTCTAAACATGTCTAGTCTTTTTTTACAATACTGGCCTTATCCTTTCGTATTTTTTGTAGGATCTTTTCAAAATTGTTTTGAAAAACCGTTAGATTCATTATTTTCTGTATGTAGCGTTGAATGGTCTGTTGAATTGGTTTTGACAATAATCTGGATTTGATAGGATATGTAATGGTTTTATATTCTCGTTTATCGCTATCATTTTTATTATTAACATTAGGATTTGACTGTTGGTCAGCTACTACTTCTGAATAAGACTCATCATTACATCCACCATCATTATCATTACCGATGTTGGTTTTCGGTTGATCTAAACTTTTAAATATAGTCAATGCCTAAAATTAATGATGGTAAACGGAAAAAGCGAGAGAGAGGGAAAAGAAGACAATTTCAGTAATAGCACATTTTCTACTATGAAAGAAAATTCAAAGAAACACTTGAAAAATTACGGCAACACCGTCTGGTATATTTCCAGATACACCATGATCTATACTGAATAAATACAGTACATAATTGAAGATATGCACTACTGACATATTGAATAAAGAGTAATGTTATTTCTCTACACAAATTACTTAAGTGTGAAGGGATCGCTTTGATAGTCAAATAATTCAACTTTTAACCATTAGATCGGAGATTTGAACCCTAATTCACCTATTTTGGTTTCGGAAGCCGGGTGTAGATCTGATTCATATAGAATGAAATGCGATGTAATCTGTAGAGCTATGTAAGTAGTATAGTTGGAACAAGTTTCATGAAGATTTACTAAATCACATCAGCTATGATGCCAGAAGTCTTTTAATAATTTTCACTTACCATCAAACTTTACAGTTACGCAAGAAGCTGAATTAAAAATACCATTTCTTAACACTTACATACTAAAAGAAATAACTGAATACTCAAAATGTTTGTATAAACAGAAAAAAAACATAGAATGAACAACTAACAGAGTTATCGAGTTTGGTTCTGATAACAAGGCAATGATATGTTATTCATCCATTATACTTTAGATATATCATGAAATTTGTTCATTAGAATAATTGGAGAACGAACTAACCAAGAACGAATCTTATACGTTTCTATCCAATGATTTCAGTTTTTCCTCGACTTGTATTGTCTGTGTCTAGTCCTTTCTACTATAACTAAAACCGTTACTATATTGGCATTTCTCTTGATAATTTCATCTAGTTGTGCTGATATGATAAAGCCATTTTTGTGGTGTGGGTTACTTATATCCACATAAGTAGTATGTAACGATGGTCAGGCATAGAATGTGTTTCAGTAGAAGATCGATAAGGGAAGAACGGAAACGGAAAGCAATTGGTATGAAAATGCATGAACGATGAAATTTGAGACAATGGACTGATATTTGCGAAAGGAACAGTCAAGTTTGAGACGATGGATTGATATTTTGCAAATTAACTATTTACTATATGGTTCTCAGATTTTAGTGAGATGTTCTGTGTATTTGTGGTCAAATACATTCGAGTAATCCACTCATGTTCGTGTTTACTACATTTTAACTGATACACAAATTTGTCAGCCTCTTTTACATTGCATATGACTGACTGAAGCCAACCAAATCCAACACATTTTTAAAATTTCAATTTGAGAACGACATTTCTAATGATATACTTGAAAATTATCTGAAAAGATCAATTCAAAAACATTCCATGCAGCAAATCTCTACATAAACTACTCTAATAGCCTGTTTATATGCTTCTGCATAAAAGACAGGTTACTACTAATGACCAATTGTACTTGTTTGTACCAGTTTTCCAGGTCCTGTATAACCATGTGTGTAGGTCGCCCATCAAAGCTGCTTCTTCAATACATCCAGAAACTTATAACTGAATGCCAGTATCCAAGTCAGTAGATCCAAAGGCGGCTAACGATGATAGTTAACAGAAAATATTCATTTCAATCTATATTAAGGAAACTAATCAGATCAAATACATGGTCAACGAGGCAATTGTCAAAAAAACACAAACATAAACTAGAAAAACAAAGACTTAAAATCAGTAGGCATAGACGCCTAAGGAAACAAGAGAACTAAATCAGACATTACTTTTCTTCAAATCACTCAAACACTTCCAAAAATAGATCAGAATGAGGATTTTGGAGGGGGTGTATTCTTTGGTCTGAATGGTCCAGTAGACGAACCACACAACACCGAATATAAAGATGGTGACCAGAAAGTAAAATACATTTTTTAAAGGTTAGGCTTAAGCTTATAGCGAGTAATAAATTGAACTAACGTCGTTTTGACGTTGTAAGAAATGTGGACAAATTCCAAGATTGATTAAACTCACTTGAGTAACCATTGATGCAACATCACCACTATGAGATGGTAATAATACTGTATTAGTTGTCTTCGCTAAAGCACTGAAAGCTTCTATGTACTGTTCAGCTACTGTAAGCTGTACTGCATCTGCTCCACGCTGAAAATAAAATACAAACAGGAAAGTGAATCATTAGTACGGTTATAGAAAACCTTTCTAATTGTAAAATCACAGAAAACTCGGTGAATATATGATAGTTCATTGGGTTCAAAGGTACTCTACTTTCATTATGGCGACTTCCTGTTTTATGCTCTAAACGATCACAGTCAATTTTTTTTAGACATTGTAAGATTCACTGAAATAAGGCACTCAAGGTCAACCAACATAAGACCATCTTTGCATCTCGTAATATATATATAGACCATAATAGTTAGCTAAGATTAAAACCCACATTCCAAGTGATGAACCTAGGAACAACAGTTAATTATCAGAACAGAAAGGCACAAAAATAACCGGTTGAAAATGGCCGGATATATAATATATGTAACAACCAACAAGAGGAAAATCAGTTTACAATAGTTACTTAAGCATGTTACAAATGTCATTCCAGAGACTTTCAGATTGTATTTGATTTGCTAACGCCAAACTGGTTGGAAAAAGAGAAGTGGTCAGTGCATGGCACGACGCCGGAGTATGTAAAGAAGCTGTATAGAACTGGAATCTGTCGGTTTATTACAGTTGAGGTCTTCGAGATGATACAAATGAGTGGCTTGGGACGTTCTTTATTTGTCTGACGGCCATTCTAATTTCTTCCGTCGTTGGTGGGTTGACATCTATAGGAAGATCTATGTGTGCTGCTTCGATGTCCGGTGGATTCATTGGAGCCGGCCTATTCAGGAGTTCCTCGAAGTATTCCACCCATCTGTTACGCTGATGTTGAATTTCGGTGATTGGCTTGCCTTCTTTGTCTTTGACCGGCCTCTCTGGTTTACTGTATTTCCCTGCTAGTTTCTTCGTTGTATCGTAAAGCTGTTTCATATTTCCTTCTCTAGCAGCTTTTTCTGCCGTCGTTGCTAGTTCTTCCACGTATTTCTTCTTGTCGGCTCTAATGCTCCTCTTCACTTGTTTGTTTGCTTCTATGTATTCAGCTTGTGCTTGAACTTTCTCTGCTCGTGTTCGGCTGTTGTTAATTGCTGCCTTCTTGTTCTTCCTTTCTTTGATCTTGTCCAGTGTTTCTATAGAGATCCATTCCTTATGATGGTGTTTCTTTAGGCCCAGAACCTCTTGACACGTTGAAGTTAATGCTTCCTTGATGCCTTTCCAGTTGTCCTCCATACTAGTTTCTTCTTCTTTCAGTAGATCTTGTAAGGCTTGGAACCTGTTGTTGAGAGCTATCTTGAATTCATTGAGCTTGTCAGTATCTCGAAGGAAGGCTGTATTGAACCTTTGTAGTGCTGTTGGTCCACTTGTCCAGTTCTTTTTTAGCTTCAGTTTTAAATTGGCTACAACTAGGTGGTGATCTGAAGCTACGTCAGCACCTCTCCTGGTTCTTACATCTTCCATTGTCCTTCGGAATTTTTTGTTGATGCAAATATGATCTATTTGGTTCTCTGTAGTGTGGTCCGGTGAGATCCATGTAGCCTTGTGTATACGCTTGTGTGGAAATATTGTGCCTCCTATGACCAATTTGTTGAATGCACATAGATTTGCAAATCTTTCTCCATTTTCGTTTCTCTGTCCCAGTCCATGTCGTCCCATGATATCTTCATATCCGGTGTTGTCTATTCCGACTTTGGCATTTAGATCTCCCATCAGAATAGTTAGGTCCTTTCTTGGCATTTCTCAATGATTGACTGTAGCCGCTCGTAGAACTGATCTTTAATGTCGTCGTTGCTATCATTGGTGGGTGCATAACATTGGATAATATTCATTAAGATCCCCTCCTTCTTTGTTTTGAATGATGCTTTGATGATTCTGGATCCGTGAGACTCCCATCCTACAAGTGCATTTCGTGCTACTTTGGACAGCATAAGAGCGACTCCCTGAGTGTGTGGAGCATTGTCCTCCTCGTGACCGGAGTATAGCAGCATCTCTCCCGTAGCTAGCCTTTTCTGTCCAGCTTGGGTCCAGTGGGTTTCGCTGATTCCCAGTACTGCTAAGTTGTATCTCCTCATTTCCATTGCTATTTGACTGGTCTTCCCGGTTTCCCACATTGTTCGAACGTTCCATGTACCTATAAAAATTTTTGCTCTGGTTGTTAGAAGGGGCATCGGCCTCGTGGCTTCCGAAGGAACTCGGCTTTCACCATGAAGCGTCATAATTCTTCTAACTGAAGACCTTCTAACTCCCAGGGCAGAGTTTAAATGGTTTGAATAATTTTTTCTGGTAAGCGTTTTTTTAGCGAGTTAGTTTTCTACGGGATGGGGACGCTAACCCCATGCCCAACCCTCCTCCTTTACCCGGGCTTGGGACCGGCAGTAACCCTATTAGAGCTACAGGCGGAGTTTCTAAACGATCACAGTTAATTTTTTTTAGACATTGTAAGATTCACTGAAATAAGGCACTCAAGGTCAACCAACATAAGACCATCTTTGCATCTCGTAATATATATATATATATATATATATATATATATATATATATATATATATATATATAGACCATAATAGTTAGCTAAGATTAAAACCCACATTCCAAGTGATGAACCTAGGAACAACAGTTAATTATCAGAACAGAAAGGCACAAAAATAACCGGTTGAAAATGGCCGGATATATAATATATGTAACAACCAACAAGAGGAAAATCAGTTTACAATAGTTACTTAAGCATGTTACAAATGTCATTCCAGAGACTTTCAGATTGTATTTGATTTGCTAACGCCAAACTGGTTGGAAAAAGAGAAGTGGTCAGTGCATGACACGACGCCGGAGTATGTAAAAAAGCTGTATAGAACTGGAATCTGTCGGTTTATTACAGTTGAGGTCTTCGAGATGATACAAATGAGTGGCTTGGGACGTTGATATATATAACCCAAAATACGAGCGGACAGTGTTCTTTTCTGTAATTTACCTTTGTACTCTTTACAAAAGTAAGGAAAACTTCTTCAACTGAAAAATCCTCGCTGATTTTTTTCTCCTATTATTATTAACTATTCGCGTTCACTTGTTTCTACTCACTTAGTTCATTTTACTCCCTCTCGTTCCTCTAACACTTTACAATCTCATTTTCGTAACTTTATGGAGGATATTTATTTTGGTACCCATATACACCAATATGTGTTTAAATATTTACATAAAAATTAGGATTGACTAATGAAACATGAGAAGTTATATGACAAATAAAACTGACTACTCATAAGTAAGGCAGTTACAAAACATATCTCACGAACGTGTCAATATATACTAATTAGTACAACACTTGGAATCCCATTTTTAAAACTATACAACTGGAAAGAACATAAAACCACATTTATATTCTACTAAGTTATAAAACTTGAATATTCCTAATTTTTAAGTCTCATTTGATGACATTTAATACTTTTAGCCTGGTACATACCACTAAACAATTAAGCGCCTCAAATGGATTTACACGAACATTCATCAATATTAGAACACATCGTTTGTCAAAAATTGGGCACCGAGTATAAAGAAGCCATTATATATGAAAGTTATATTTGAAATAATCTCAGCGATCGGAATTTTTCAACCTTCACTTTTGTTTTTTTCCTTCACACAAAGACAAATTTAACAACTAATATCAACTATTAGTAACTCAACCTTACACACACACACACATAATTCATTCAGTCATTTAGCTCCACATCGTGAACTTTTCACATGAGTCGCATTTAACTGACTCATGTTATCCTATTTACTAGAGTCAATACCTAAACAAGATTGGATTAGTACAGTATTGGTTTGATGGTGTTGATTATTACCCTGAAGAAGTCTAGACAAGTGTGCTGGACGAAACGTTGAGATTATTTAAGATTTCAATCGCTGAGATTATTTCAAATGTAAGTTTCACTTGTAATGAACTGAAATGGATGCTTGAATTTCTAAAAATGAAAAAATAAAAATAAACATTCAAAAGGTGTATAATTCTTTTAGTACAGAATAAATTTATCCTAAAAACTTTAGTGATAACTTTCAATGTACTGAAATATATTGCTTACCTTAGTACCGATTGCACGAGCAATGGTTTGGATAGACTGAGCTCGAGCTTCTGCTAGACGTTGGATAGCCTCCGCTTCACCTAAACATTAAGAGGGAAAATCAAATCAAAATTCTTCCGTTTAATATACAATAAAAAAAATCCTGGAACCATAGAGTATCAAGATGTTTTAGAATGATAATCTTTACTACTTCCAAAAACACGTTTCTTTATCTTTGTGATGGGATTTCATCAAGATAGTTTATATGCTACGTACATTATTCGTTTTGATGACCGTTATTAGTTAACTCCCAATGCTGTACAAATTTCAAAAGACAATACAAAACGTTGACTACATTTTATACAGCTGATGGTAGAACTCAACTTTGGTTAGATTTAAGCTGAAGTCCATCGAAACGTAAGGAGAAATAAAGTGGAAACATCATTTTATTGGCAGTTACTTTCGTGCTAGAAGAACATGAGCAACAGTAAGTGGGGAGAAAACTCATTAGTACAGCTTAATGATACACGCTGACAAGACTGGAATTCAGTGTAAGTCGCCGAAAAAGTGAAAAAAGAACGCATTTACAAATCTACAAGCACATCACGAATCGAAAACACTTCACCGAAATCTTTAGCACGGATCTATAGGATACAGAACCAATCATAAGCCCGTTGTGCGATCGATATTAAGGTTAGAATATTAAATAACTGCTTCAGATATGACGTTCGATGACAGCTCCCAAGACAACCATATAGCGAATTGAAATCATTTAGATAGAATGGGATATGCTATATAAACGAACTGGTAAATGGAAGATTAAGACTGATATCAGAAATATAAGCACAATGGGATTGGAACGGCACAAATTTAACATAGTATGAAACGAAACACTGTAGTCTGTAAGGTGAGCGATTCGTAATTTTAGCTTCTCTAATTAGTAGTTATCGTGATTGGTGTGATGCAGAAACAGTATTTGGGCCGTCAAACCGAAATAGGTCACTTCCTTAGATAACCAGTCTCGAGTCCATCAACGTTTCCCTGTCTGTGTTATTTCGGTCACATACAAATACAATTGATTGATCACTGGGTGGTGATCAATGTCATGCGTGTCTAGTCCTTATTAGTGCAGATCGAATGTTATCAATCATGTTGCAATGTGGCCACCAATCTAGGTGGCTCGACACTGTGGGCACTATATATTGTGATTAGATGGTAATTGGAGGTAGTCGACAGGAAACCCTGGATCCGGGTTTCGCGCTATTTGGCACTCGTCAGCAAGGTGTAACTGTAATATTGAGGGAACTGGTTCTCCCTGGCGGATTCGATCTCGTGTCACCCAGCTTCACAGTCAGAGACGCTACCACTGAGCCCTAGCTGTATATTCAAAGCCTATGTCGTCATTGTCGTCCCATTTCCGCAATCGGGGTGCTCAAGTGTTATGAGCGTACGTAATAGTTGAACCGGGCAGAATATTATGACGATTATGCAGCATTCAACTAAAGTTTTAGAAACTATGAAACTCGTTATCTCAACAAATCAGATATGTCTTGGGAACAATGACTTCAATTACGATGGTATTAGCAGTGTTCGTATTTCGGATAAATATCTATGAAATCTTTAGTGCAAAATGAGCAGCACAGTAACAACGAAAACTGAACACTTACCTGAAGCTTTATTTACGATTTGAATCTGGTGACCTTCTGACTCTAATACCTGGCTACGTTTTAAACCCTCAGCTCGATTAATAGCAGCCTCACGTTGTCCTTCTGACTCTAAAATGGATGCACGCTTTTTTCGTTCTGCTTCAACTTGCATTTGCATAGCTTCTTTGATTTTTTGTGGCACCTGAACATCCCCTAAAATGCGTATATAAATATATCACAATCACATCACAACTATATTCTACTTACGAATTTCATAACGCAAACACTCAATACCCCAAGGCTCTGATGCTTTGCCTAAAGCTTGTACGATTTGAAAATTCAATGCTTCTCGTTCTTTAAAAACATTATCCAGAATTATCTTCCCGATTTCTGATCGCATAATTGTTTGAGCTAACTTTAATTATCAAAGAAAAAAGGATTCTGAAGTTAAATTGAAGCGAACGGTTTAAATAAAAATGTAATGAAACCTCAACGATAAAACACTGGATATCTAATAGTCCAAATTTACAAAACAACTCCGTATAAAAGACTTCTTTTGAGATTTTGTGAAACACTCGATCACAACAGGTTGGTCCATCTGAGGAAATGCATTTGGAGGTCAGTTACATATTTACTTACGCCTGTTACCCCTCATCGAAGAGCATAGGCCACCCATCATCACTCTACATTCAACTCTGTCCTGGACAATTTACAACGATTAGTACAGACAATCAATAATTTTTATCTTCCCAACTGATTTCACTGGCGAATATGCAAATTCATTCTATAAACTCTTAAATGAGTTGTCTTTATATGCTTTGCGTAGCCTTACATAACATGGTACAGTAGTTTGCTACAACTACACTATTATTTCTGTGGTAGTGTAGATATCAGTCAGTCAGTCAGCTACAACGTAGGACCAGGCACATATGTGCATCGGTCCAGGTTGCCATACCTCATTAGCACAGCAAGATGAACACCGGATTCATAAAAGTAGTTAGTTCAGAGGTGGTAATATATAGGAGGATTGCAATAAGGATATAGTATAGGAAGAAAGAATTAGTTCGTAGAAAGAAAGATATGAAGTGATTTTAATCTCTTAGTTTAAGGGAAGACAGGGAGTGTATACACCGACGCCATTGTGATCGATTCTGAGCCATGTCACCAAGAGTCTCCAACCATTGGTTACGAAAGTCACGCGGACCCCAACCAAGTAGTCTGCATCTACCAACATGGCTCAGACTAGAAGTTAGTGACTTCAGGCACTGATGCCACGTTTTGGTTTGGCCGCCCCTAACTTTCTTCCAACCATCCCCTACACCGGTTAGCATTGCACGTCGTGGTAATCGGTGTTCAGGCATACGTAACACGTGGCCCAACCATCTCAGTCGATGAAGATTCATAACCTCATCAACTGATTTACCATCATTCCCTAATACCCTGCGTCTAACCTCACTATTACTTACCCGGTGATCCCAGCAGATGCCAGCAATATTTCTAAGGCATCTGTGGTCAAATACTAGTAGCTTACGGGTGTCTTCTACTCTTAAGGGCCATGTTTCGCTGCCGTAAATTAAAACAGAACGGACTGCCGCGCAGTATACTCGTCCTTTTATTGATAGACGGATATCTCGCCTCCGCCAAAGGTGACGTAAGTTGGCAAAAGCCAAACGAGCTTTTCGAATCCGTGCTGAGATTTCGTCAGACACCAACCCATTAGGGCTGATCAGACTTCCAAGATAAGTGAAGTTGTCAACGCGTTCGACTACTTCACTCCCTATCCTTAGTTCAGGTGTTGACGCAGACCAGTCCTGAAGCAACAACTTGCATTTAGAGGGAGAGAAGCGCATCCCAAACATTCTGGCATTGTTGCTTAGTGCTACCAGAAGACTCTGCATTTTGTCAGCGTCTTCACCAAACAGGACTATGTCATCTGCGTATTCTAAGTCGATAAGTGGACCTCCTGGAAGGAGATCAATACCCGAGAATTCAGTCGACGAGAGTGTTATTTCCATCAATAGGTCTATGATGAAGTTAAACAAAAATGGAGAAAGTGGGCAGCCTTGACGGACACCACTTGAGGTTGCAAAAGTAGATGACAGTTCGCCATAAGCCCTGACTCGACTAGTAGTGTTCGAGTAAAGAGCCTTCACAAGGTTTATGTACTTCTGAGGTACGCCTTTCAATGACAGACACTGCCACAGAATCTCGCGGTCTACAGAGTCAAATGCTGCTTTTAAGTCAAGAAAGACCACCATCGTCGGACGCCGATAAGTATGCCTGTGTTCTAGAACCTGACGAATGGTGAATATGTGGTCGATGCAGCCACGACCAGGTCTAAAGCCAGCTTGGTTCTCTCGTGTTTGTAGTTCACGAGTCTTAGTTAGGCGTTGATAATTATCGAGGCCAGTATTTTAGATACTATGTTTGTTAAACTAATCCCTCTGTGGTTGTCACAGGATGATTTTGACCCTTTCTTATATATTGGGACGATAAGTGATTGCGACCAGTCAGATGGGATAACGTCTAATTCCCAGATCTTAGCTAAAATATTAGTCAACCTAATCGCTAAAATTGGACCACCATCCTTAAAGACCTCTGGAGCCAATCCATCTGGACCAGCTGCCCTTCCTCGTTTCAGATTAACTATAGCCTTCTCAACTTCAGCAAGAGTTGGGGGACCTACTTCAATGTTCCATTCACATTGTCTGGGAATGGAGGGTAGTTGTAGAGTAGCTGAAGGCCAGCTGAACTGTTCTCTAAAATGTTCCGCCCATCGTTCTAAACGTCTGGACTGGGAGCAGATGAGAGTATCGTCTTTTTCCGAAATAATCTCACTTACACTTGACTTATTAATTCCAGTTTCTTTTATTAGTCTGTAAAGCTGTCTTGTGTTCCCTATAGTCGCCGCCTTTTCCATCTCTTTTGCTTTCGTTACCCACCACTGCTCACGGTCGTTCCTTAGACTTTTTCTTAACCTAGATCTGATTTGTTTACGCTCTTCATCATGTTCAGAACCTGATGGGACGAGTTTGCGAGAATCCATCAGTGCAATAGACCTTGAAGAAATCCACTGGTTCTTTGTAACTCTGTGGTTTAAGTCACTAATAGATGTCACTGCTGTTTCCACAGCTGATTGTATGCTTTCCAAGCAACATCTGGGTCAGCCTCGTTTTCAGAACTACCTAAGTGTGACCTCAGTTGTTCCTGGAACCTACTTTTGGTTTTCTCGCTACTCAATTCAGTTCTAATGTGGCTTTTTTGCGTCCAGTGAGGCGCAAGCAGATGCGTGCCCGTATTAGGGCATGGTCGGAGTCCAAGCAGGTACTCCAGAATGAGCGACAATCTTCTACCGACCCTCTCCAACGATGACTGATGGCAATATGGTCTATTTGAGTCCATCGTTGGTTTGGTGTAGGGGGTCGCCATGTTAGACGATGTCTCTCCTTATGCTTAAAATTTGTGTTTGCTAAAAATAAACGATTGTCTGAGCACAGTTGCAGCAGACGATCACCATTATCTGTTCGCTGTGTCGGAATACTAAAATACCCACCTAAATGCCTTTCTGTTTGGTTTAAACTACCTATCTGAGCATTAAAGTCACCCCCTACGAGTACTATGTCTGAGCGTTTAGCTTTCTGAAGAAGTTCAGATAGCTTTCTGTAAAATTCATCTTTCACTTCATCTGAGCTGCAGTCAGTGGGAGCGTAGGCAGAAACGACAAAAAGGCAACGACGTGTGTCCCTATCCTTCCGAGTTCTTACGGAGCCGTTTAGCCGAACAGCACATAGACGACTGTTGACGGGGATCCACTCTAGCAGTGCTTGTTCGGCCCTCATGCTTAGTGCTATGCCTACACCTGCCAGTCCACGAGAACTTGCCATCGGGTCACCAGATACACGAAGGGTGTATCTCGTTGGCTCTCCGTTTTGCCGAGGTGAGGTCAAGTGAATGACCACACTGGGATCCTGTATGCGTGTTTCGGAGACACAGCATACATCAATGGAAAGAGACTCTAGGGTTTTAGCCAAGGAAGCCTGCTGACCGATTTGACATAGGGTGCGTACGTTGAAGGCTCCAATGTGTAGTTTGGAGCGAGGTTTCAGTAGACCTGGGACAGTGTTTTGAGCACTAGAATCGTTGGCTATGGTGACACTTGAGGAGGAAGCCGAGAAAGGAAGTTTAGAGTTGAAAGTCGATGTAGGAGGAATAATAGGAATTGAAGGCGGAGGTTGATTATGAATACAGTGGTCTTGAGTGCTGTTAGAGGTATGAGGGCGGTTATCACTTCCCGGTTGCCCACACCGTGGAAGGGTTGTTCTGGAGGTACCTGAAAAGGAAATTGGATTAGAGGTGGTCTTAGTGACCTGAGAGCGTGACCGCAGTGCCCAAGGGACAACTGCTTGAGGTCGGTCACACACGACCTTGTTATGGGTAATTTTTGTGTTAGCTCCGTACTTGTTGAGACCTTACCGCCGGAGACGGATATCCGTGGGATAAGGCGAGGTGTGCATTTTTAGGGTCGACCTTTTCTAACCCCACCCCTCCTTGTGGGAAGGCAGCATCGCTGTCATGCTGGTTGTCTGAAGGAAACACCTTACTGCTGTCACACCTCTGTACAGTCAGCAGTACGACTTCGCCTTCGGACCTTGGGTTTGTTGCTTTTAGTCTTACCGCTCTTCAACCGACCTGTCTGACATGGTAGGACCTTGAGGAACGGTTGTTCCAGCCAGTATAGCTCGGTTGCTTCATCACGATAGGCAAGCCCGACCATCACGTCAAGGTAGCAACGACGGAGGAGTTCTAGACAGAGATGAAACAGTCGTTCATCGCTTCCAGATTTTCGACGATTAACTAACTTTAGTCAGTTAGTAATTTCAATTTATTTCATAAATTTCTCGAGAGTTTTTCTATATTTTTCCAAAATCCCTATATCTCGGCTTACTCAATTAACAAATTGATACATATTTCAGCAGAGAAATAAAAAATAGGATATTTGAACTTAAGAATCAATAATAACTGTCAATTTTATGCAGTTGGTTTCTTCTGTGAAATCGAATTTCTTGTTTTAGCTTTTTTTTCTTGAAATATTGTCTCTCCTGTATTTTAATAATGAACCGTCGAGACTCTAATTTAGGGACAAGCCAATCAGAAGCGTCTGAGCAATTTCAAGGTCACGGAGCCAAGTTCAACACGCGATGCTAACATACGATCGGCTCACAGCGGATTTTAGAGAGGAGGTGATTAATGAGAGGTTACAACATATGGGACGGCGAGACTCTAACTTAGGAACGAGCCAATGAGAAGCGTTTGAGCAATTTCAATTATTAGCCTATCAGAAGACAGTATAAAGTAAAAATATATTACAAGAAAGTAATGAATTACAGTGGATATTCTTCTTTTACATGATTAAAAAACTTGTTAAGATTTGATAAAGGCTCAGAAGTTCTGAATTCATAATGCATACGGTATAGAAACTCGTGCATAGGGTTAGGGTTTAGGGTTGGGGTTAGGATAGGGTCAGGCTGTTAACATAGATCGGTTTACATCGGATTTTAGAGAAGAGGTGTTTATTGAGAGGCTACAACCCTAACCCTAACCTCTAAAATCCGTTGTAAACTGATCTCATGTTAGCACCCTAACTCTAACTTCATGGACGAGTTTCTATACCATATGCATTATGAATTCAAAACCTCTGAACCTTTATCAAACCTTAACAAGTTTTTAAATCATGTAAAAGAAGAATATCCACTGTAATTCATGACTTACTTATAATATATTTTCACTTTATACTAAGTGTCTTCTGATTGGCTAATAATTGTCAGGGTCATTTAAGATTCGTTCAAAGATCATCCCTAAATTAGAGTCTCGCCAATGAACCTAGTTTTTGTTAACCAAGTACATAACATTTTTGATTCATTTCCTCTTTCCTTATGAACCATTTTTATTTTTGGTTTCAGTCTATCACATTTTACTCTGCTATTCTGCATCCACACATTTTATATTAATGTATATAGGGATAATAGTTGTATGTACACATGCATAACTAATGTTACTGTTTGAAATTATCAGCAACTGAAAACAATCCATATAGTTAATAAGTAATAACATCCGACCAAAATGGGTATTCTTGCTTTATTGACATTTTTTTAAATTGAGATCATGAACTGATCAATGTTAGGCCATCATTGATCTCAATTAACAATTCAACAATCTTCATAATCTTATAATGATAATTATTGAAATTTACAAAACAGATTATTCTGTACGCAAAATGTTTGCTTAACTAGACACTAATATTGTTTCCTTATCATATCTATCTATATCTGGATATCTCTATCGCGTGTATAGGATATCAGTATACGAACAAAATTAGGGAAATACAGTGTATGCAATTAGTATACCTGTAGTGAACAAGAACACGAGTGAGGACAATCGAACATGATTCAACACAATCCTTACAGAGCATCTCAATAAATCTGACAACCATATAGTAAATGCTTAATCTGCAAAATGTCCATCAATTGTCTCAAAATGACTCAGACTTCATTGTTCTTGCATTTTTAATACAAATTGCA
This sequence comes from Schistosoma mattheei, assembly GCA_944470405.2. Taxonomy (NCBI): domain Eukaryota; kingdom Metazoa; phylum Platyhelminthes; class Trematoda; order Strigeidida; family Schistosomatidae; genus Schistosoma; species Schistosoma mattheei. Next base: position 82,441,823 of record OX103947.1, read on the forward strand.
TTCTGTTTCCATTCTTTACTGTTCGATCCTCTTGTCTCTCTGTTCCCAGACATTTTGTTCCTGACTAACTTCATATACTACTTATGTCGATATAAGTAGCACACAACACATAACCAATATAAGATTATTACAGATAATCATTAGGGATTTGTGTGTCTAGACTTCTTGTTATCTACTACTCGTTGATAAGGCTCATTTTCTATATCTATGGAACTAGTTTTCTCCCAGCATTTTTTACTGTCACAATCATGTATGTTACTATATAACCAAAGGAATTTAGTCGGCACTGTTAATTAAGTAATATAGTGTTATAACTTTTGCCCTGTGTCCTATTAATGTATAACGTAATGATACCACCAATTAGATAACAGTGAATTGTCGACTGGACCTATAACCCATAAACCTGAACCAGCAGTCTAGAAACCTCATCGGTCCTTCTTCCGGCCTAGCCCTGTCTGTTATGTCCAGAACACCGATCTCAACCTCTGCGATATGAATCATGTCTTTCAAACATATTGGGTTTATATACAAACCAAACAAACTATATCGTACCATAAAATAGAAAATAATATTTGTACAAGTTCTAGCCCAAAGTGACTGTGAATATGGGAGATAGTAATTGATAGAGTGTGGATAACTTAAGAATGGTAAATTTTATAATAATAGTTCATAGGTCACAATAGAGCTTATGATAAGAGGGACATGAATATGAATAGTTTAGTTACTTAACAATTATACGATAAAAAAATATACGTATAGTATTACTCCAGAAATAGATTCCAACAGTTACCATTCATTATTCTCGGGATATAACATAGAATTGGTTATTAGGATGTTAGTTAGTAAGTTGACCTCTCTACTTAATTTTCTCTAGCCCTTTGTGTTCCTCTTTTATGAAACATTCTTAGTACATATCCTATGATACATTTTTATTGTTATCAGTAATACTATTACTATGGATAGCTAAATTTAGCATTTCAGTAGTATTGTATATTGTTCACATGGGTTTTTCTACTTAGTACAACTTATTACCGTATGGTAGTTTTTTAATGTAGTATCAACATGCAAGTACAGTAATGATTATCTTTTACTTGTATGACCTTTCAGTTATACCATTCATTTTACTTTTATCATATAAAAACTCAAATCAACATCAAATTCATTATTCTTCCATCTATCAGTTTGTTAACTCATCTATCTTTATCAATCTATGATTGATTCCATTCGAATTTGTTCATGTATTCTAAAATAATAAGAATGTTTATGGATTGACAACTGTAGAATTCGATGTAGGACTTATGTGACGAAAATTATTCTCTAACAGACTTTGTCTATCAGATAAATTTACGGTTTGAAATTCCCGCTTATCAAATACTTCTTATTTTCTCTGTGTAATTTTCTCAACTAACTTCAGAGCCTTGAATATATATATTTTATTTCAGCTTGAAACTCCTTAGTAATCTATACCATTGATACAACAGGGAATCGAAGCTAAGAGATTGACATCCTGTAGGAATTATGACACATTTTACTCATTAGTTCACATTTTTTACTACACATATCATTTGGAACGACTTCCATAAACTTTTATGACAGACCAATTATCTGGCTTGGTGCACTAGGGTGCTTGGTACCTGCGTGGTTGCGCCACAAGATTGATCTGTACTATTCAGATTGTAGTGTTAAAGCCTATATGGTATCTGGTTCTCCTGTGAAGCGGGATTGAGCTGTACTGCTCGGGTTATAAAGTTTAAGCCTGGATGGTGTCTGGATTGAGCTGTACTGTCTGGGCTGTCACGTGAAAGTCTGAATGGTGTCTGGTTCTCCTCAAAATTATTTTTTTAAATGTTCTATCCAATTTATAAATATTAAATATGAAAATTGAATAAAATAGTTTACTTACCATTTTTGTGACCATGCCTAACATTTGATCAAAACATCATATTTTTTCATTCTAATTTTCACATTTGACGAATACGTCTTTAGAATACGGAAAATCACACACGCAAAGCTGACACAAACTACTTCGAGTAATGTTAACATTTTGGTCTAAAGTGAGTGAAAGGAAGTGGTGAACGAGAACTCTAATGCAAAATTACAGAGTTCTTTCGTAAAATATGAAAACTATACATCAGATACACAATTTGCGTATCTTCCTTCAGTTGTCGTTTACATGCTTCATAATTCTCTCAATTCTGTTGTTATTACATTAACTTTCTGTTCACTTCAATTGAATTTTCTCAATCTCTTGTTAGCATGCAATCCACTTCCGATTAGTGCTACATACTACTCACATTTGTCAACATAATTAGCATACAGCAAAGAATATGCGATGAAAATTTATTTCTTGATCGGAATAGAAAATACAGATAGTGTCCGGAAGTGTATACATGCTTAACTACATTTTTGTACTTACTACTATTAGTAAGTAGTATAAATTTGTACCGGAAATTTCAGTTTACAGATGACGGAGGCGATTTTTAGGAATCGTTTCAATTACAAAGGCCAGTAATCAGTAAATCGTCCACAAAATATATTAATATGCAATACCTTTTATATTTAGTTAAACAAAATCTTACAGACCATATTGTTTTAACAAAATGACGTGATCTCAAAATAAACGGATCAATCTGATTAAATGAACAGAGACTGAATATCTTTCAGCCTTTGTTTCCATTAAATTAGTGTGTTCTGAGAATTTTTCTGTATAAATTGAAATAATTATGTAATGGTTTTAAGTAGACAAAGTTAAAACTAAACGCAATAATTCAAAATGGTAAACCATATAGACATTATAAGCTTGATCTTAAAAAATAGATATAAGCTATCCTGGTGAGACTATAATTTATGAACGACCTTTGAGCGACGCTAGATTGACCTTGAGAGTGTCCACCCAATAACTAGGAACAAATGAGGATTGTAAATTAGTTTGAGGAATTCGAATTACGATTTACAGTTGACGGTTAAGGTTAGGAATTAAATTTAGGGTTTTCATCGCGAACTGACATCATCTATAATGCCAAGACTCTATTTAGCCAAATGGATCAGCGGATTTCCCGCCAAATTCCGAGACCTGTTATCTTATACTTGATTGGTTCGTCCACAAATTGTAGTCTCGCTGCTATCCTTTCTAGTGACCTAGAGAGAGCGATGTAATAAAATTAAATGAGGGACAGTTATCTCTCACACCTTTCTTCATCTTATTTTGTTGACTTGACATTTAAAGGGTTACACAACACTAATGTGACGTTTCAAATTTCTCAATACTTATTTTCTATTCTTCAACAGACAAATATATCTGACAAATCAGTATAAATATGATTATGCAGACCCGGTAAATGATCTAATCACAAATGCTCTTGGTTGAATTGTTTTTATTTCCTCTCCAATCGGTTGGTGACATTTAGTTAATTATGGTTAAACAGAATCAGTAGAAAATTCTTTCACAGTTATCTAAAAGAATAAGGTTTGTTGAAACTGAATTATTATCAGTTGTGATTATCGGAGATTGGAAAAGTTCACTGATTCTAAGGTGAATCTAATACCCAGAAGAATTTTTAGATTTAATTTCATACTTCTTTGTCGTTTTGATTCATGTCTTAACAGCTTTTGTTGATTTACTGTCGAAAATGTTTGAGTATCTACATACTATCTTATCTTTGTATGAAAACCTTCTCCATTTGAATCGTTGATCTGGAGCTTTGGGTCCTGAAGGCTTAAGCGAATTTTTAAGCGTCTTCATTTTGAGAGGTAAATGGTATTACGATGGTTTATTTAAATTTTTAAGCCATTTGTTTTATAGCTAAAAAGTTATTGCAGTAAATTTCGTACTCCAAATTTATTTTATACAGGTAATAGGGTTACATGCTGTGGACATGAAGTCTACAAACTACCATGATGATAAATATTGTACAATACCTACAGAAACTATATATTTTGTGGTACAGAAATGTTCAAAAACCCACCAGGTTGAAGATGTTTGACGGATTAGCACTTCTGGAATGTATTTGAAGGCATTTTTTTGAAAAATTACAAACGAGACGTTAAAGTGAAATTCAATATGTCTTTTCTCTTTTCAATGTTGTGTTCTAAACATTTTCTAACTTATTTAGGCTAGACACTTGTTTGATTACACTTGATTCTACTCCATAGTGTGGTGTACAGTTTCTTTGCTTTCTGTTAATATCAAATTAACTGACTAATCACGAGTTTATTGTGAAATCAGTACTCTACATATAAATCTCATCAGTTGCTGGCTGTTCTAAGACATTAACATATAAACATGTATTGTACTGGAAAGAATGATTAATGGTGGTACATTGGGTTATAGATTTGACACAAAGTCGTAGATATAATTAGAAAGTGAGAGAATACATCAACTTTTGACCTACGAAATCGCGTCCAATTCACTGAATAAACAGATACGGACGATCTCAGTTAAACAACCATCGGAAAGCAGAAAGCACTAGACGGTTGTTTGTCCTATCGTTGGACACCTTATCCACTAATCCACCTTGTTTTCAATGGTTATCTAAGGTCAATCACTAATGTTATTAACGAAATACGACAGTCATCATCCTTTTGTAATTAACGAAAAATTATACTGAGGAAATATGAATTGTATAGATAGTCATTTATGAACTTATAGTCACTCACACAAATCATAAGTGTGATCTCAGTCCAACCATTGTGATTAAAATTGTATTGATTTGACTTGTAGAGAATAAAGGAATATTATAGAAAAGGTTTGATTTTAGATTAGTGTTGTGGTTATTTTAACAACATACATTCTGAAAAATAGTTCGAATGAATCCCGATAGTTCGATAAATGTACTGGACACTTTTCACGGTTATTATGTGTAACTTCAATGAATAGATGAATTACTATAATCTTTTTAATCAGTTTGTCCTTTACATGCGTGTATAATAGGACGTACGCGTCAATGTATTTACTTGTATATTTTATGGTTAGAACTACTGAGTCGTGTTGTAATTAAATGGAGTAGGCTCAGAAGCTCTTCTTCATCTTCCATATCTTACTGTCCGTTTGAATATCCGAATGTCTGAAATAAATTCTTACATCTCAATTCGTATTTGTCTTTTATTACCACCGTTGTCCTAACAGAGATAGACTAAGTATGATGTACAAAATTTGACGAACTTCCGTTTACACTTCACTCATCGTGCTTCATAATCGAGTGAACACATTGCCATAAAATAAGTATGTTGTAGAATGAAATACGAGTATTCTTTGAAGATTTTTCAGATTGATTAGTGTTGTCAAATCGATATGACATTCAACAAATTCTTTGATTTCAGGAATTTACACATATCAGATTAGCACTCTTTTTCAATATACATTCCTTTTATAGCTATGTAACCGGATGCGTTTTCTCCTAGCAAATTATTTTAATTTGGATGAAATTAAAAATGAGAACTAGGAAAAATTAATTCTCAAGAACGACTATAACACCATAATAAAATGTAACAAAACGTCGATATTATATTTTATAGTCATAAGTCTATTCGGATTTTATGATGCTTGAAGATACGAAATTTCTGCAATATTATGGGTGAAATGCTTGCAAGCGTAGATATAAATGAAAAATTGATCTTTTTCTTCAAAATAATAAATGAACTATCTTTTACATCTATTGATACAATCCAATATACAGAAACACCTAGTTATAGAATCTGTAACTGTTTATCATTAGTGAAGCGATTTCATTCTGAAGCTTCACTCTATATGAACTAGTCTACAAACAGATTTTCAAAAATGGGACAATTTGTAATAAATAAAATCATTGCCATTTTTTTATTTTGCCGCATTAGTATTGCAGTAACTTCTTTCTGTGTTCTCCGTTTCCAATTCATTTTCTCTAGTTTTATATAATGATAACTATTTTGTAAACGTAGTGGGATCATTCCTCGATGAACCACTCATTATTCAACAAGATATTGCAATCCACCTCCTACGAATAATTGGATCCCAACCGCTACCTCATGTTATTATAATCTATAAGATAAATTTCCTTTCAAAACAATCACTAAAACATATCATTCCAAATCATTTTATCCTTATATCTCTGTGCTTTACATGTAGTTATTCCTTCTGTGCCAACCTGATCATCCATGTAAACTAGCATATGCTGTAATCATCTCTAGAATATATATTTTTTATTTACATGATACTTCTCTGTCTTGAATCTGGAGAAAACCAGCTTTTAAAACGGATATATTATCTTGGGATTTCGATGTTTCAAACTCTTATTCATAGTTAGTGAATATTTTAACACGATTATATGACACTAGTTCGATTTCTTAAAATGTCAAAAACACTTTCGACTGATATGGAGTATGTAAAACAAAAATAGAAAGAACATTAGGTTATCCCTAAATCTTGTAATTCCTCCAAAATTCACTCACTTGTATTAAGTTTTTCTTAAAAATCGCCAAATTACAGGGCAGTTGTTTAACATAGATGAAGTACACTTTAAAACTTTTCATATCATTCATTACATTCAAAATATATATGATTTAGATTTATGTCTACTGAGTTAACAAACGGTTGTTATGCTATTTCATAACTTTTTCCATTTCTATATTTATCTTCCTATATGACTATCTGTCGTTCAATATTTAGCATGTCTACAACATACTCATCCTAAATACAATTAGTTACTAACACCTGTTACTCCCAATGAAGCATAAGCCACCGACCGGCATTCTCCGATCCACTCTGTCCCACTCTGCCTTCCTTTTCAGTTCTATCCAATTGTTGTTCATTCTTCTCATGGCTGTCCCGATTTCTCGACGTAATGTGTTCTTTGGTGTCCCTCTGCTCCTTAAACCTTGAGGACTCCATGTGAGGGCTTACCTTGTGACGCGGTTCGGTGCTTTCCTCAATGTGTGTCCTGTCCACCTCCAGAGCTTCTTCCTCCGCTAGGATCTGGTTTGTTCTCTCACACAGTAGGTTGTTCCTGATAGTGTCTGGTCAACGAATCAGAAGTGTTTTGCGTAGACAGCTGTTAAAAGACAATTGTATCTTCTGGATGATTGCTTTCGTAATCCTCCACATTTCCCCTCCATACAGTAGATCTGTTTTGACATTTGTATTGAAATTTTTGACCTTGGTGATGGTTGACAGTTGTTTTGAGTTCTAGTCAGTATGTCAGTCAGCTACAACGTAGGACCAGGCACATATATGCATCGGTCCAAGTTGCCATACCTCATTAACACAACAAGATGAACACCGGATTCATAAAGTAGTTAATTCAGAGGTGGTAATATATAAAAGAAAGATTGCAATAAGGATATAGTACAGGAAGAAAGAATTAGTTCGTAGAAAGAAAGATACGAAGTGATTTTAATCTCTTAGTTTAAGGGAGGACAGAGTATGTATACACCGACCCCATTGTGATCGATTCTGAGCCATGTCACCAAGAGTCTCCAACCATTGGTTACGATAGTCACGCGGACCCCAACCAAGTAGTCTGCTTAGACCAGAAGTTAGTGACTTCAAGCACTGATGCCACGTTTTGGTTTGGCCGCCCCTAACTTTCTTCCAACCACCCCCTACACCGGTTAGCATTGCACGTCGTGGTAATCGGTGTTCAGGCATACGTAACACGTGGCCCAACCATCTCAGTCGATGAAGATTCATAACCTCATCAACTGATTTACCATCATTCCCTAATACCCTGCGTCTAACCTCACTATTACTTACCCGGTGATCCCAGCAGATGCCAGCAATATTTCTAAGGCATCTGTGGTCAAATACTAGTAGCTTACGAGTGTCTTCTACTCTTAATGGCCATGTTTCGCTGCCGTAAATTAAAACAGAACGGACTGCCGCGCAGTATACTCGTCCTTTTATTGATAGACGGATATCTCGCCTTCGCCAAAGGTGACGTAAGTTGGCAAAAGCCAAACGAGCTTTTCGAATCCGTGCTGAGATTTCGTCAGACACCAACCCATTAGGGCTGATCAGACTTCCAAGATAAGTGAAGTTGTCAACGCGTTCGACTACTTCACTCCCTATCCTTAGTTCAGGTGTTGACGCAGACCAGTCCTGAAGCAACAACTTGCATTTAGAGGGAGAGAAGCGCATTCCAAACATTCTGGCATTGTTGCTTAGTGCTACCAGAAGACTCTGCATTTTGTCAGCGTCTTCACCAAACAGGACTATGTCATCTGCGTATTCTAAGTCGATAAGTGGACCTCCTGGAAGGAGATCAATACCCGAGAATTCAGTCGACGAGAATGTTATTTCCATCAATAGGTCTATGATGAAGTTAAACAAAAATGGAGAAAGTGGACAGCCTTGACGGACACCACTTGAGGTTGCAAAAGTAGATGACAGTTCGCCATAAGCTCTGACTCGACTAGTAGTGTTCGAGTAAAGAGCCTTCACAAGGTTTATGTACTTCTGAGGTACGCCTTTCAATGACAGACACTGCCACAGAATCTCGCGGTCTACAGAGTCAAATGCTGCTTTTAAGTCAAGAAAGACCACCATTGTCGGACGCCGATAAGTATGCCTGTGTTCTAGAACCTGACGAATGGTGAATATGTGGTCGATGCAGCCACGACCAGGTCTGAAGCCAGCTTGGTTCTCTCGTGTTTGCAGTTCACGAGTCTTAGTTAGGCGTCTGATAATTATCGAGGCTAGTATTTTAGATACTATATTAGTTAAACTAATCCCTCTGTGGTTGTCACAGGATGATTTTGACCCTTTCTTATATATTGGGACGATAAGTGATTGCGACCAGTCAGATGGGATAACGTCTAACTCCCAGATCTTAGCTAAAATATTAGTCAACCTAATCGCTAAAATTGGACCACCATCCTTAAAGACCTCTGGAGCCAATCCATCTGCCCTTCCTCGTTTCAGATTAACTATAGCCTTTTGAACTTCAGCAAGAGTTGGGGGACCTACTTCAATGTTCCATTCACACTGTCTGGGAATGGAGGGTAGTTGTAGAGTAGCTGAAGGCCAGCTGAACTGTTCTCTAAAATGTTCCGCCCATCGTTCTAAACGTCTGGACTGGGAGCAGATGAGTATCGTCTTTTTCCGAAATAATCTCACTTACACTTGACTTATTAATTCCAGTTTCTTTTATTAGTCTGTAAAGCTGTCTTGTGTTCCCTATAGTCGCCGCCTTTTCCATCTCTTTTGCTTTCGTTGCCCACCACTGCTCACGGTCGTTCCTTAGACTTTTTCTTAACCTAGATCTGATTTGTTGTCGCTCTTCATCATGTTCAGAACCTGATGGGACGAGTTTGCGAGAATCCATCAGTGTGATAGACCTTGAAGAAATCCACTGGTTCTTTGTAACTCTGTGGTTTAAGTCACTAATAGATGTCACTGCTGTTTCCACAGCTGTTGTATGCTTTCCAAGCAACATCTGGGTCAGCCTCGTCTTCACAACTACCTAAGTGTGACCTCAGTTGTTCCTGGAACCTACTTTTGGTTTTCTCGTTACTCAACTCAGTTCTAACGGGTCTTTTTAATGTGGCTTTTTTGCGTCCAGTGAGGCGCAAGCAGATGCGTGCCCGTATTAGGGCATGGTCGGAGTCCAAGCAGGTACTCCAGAATGAGCGACAATCTTCTACCGACCCTCTCCAACGATGACTGATGGCAATATGGTCTATTTGAGTCCATCGTTGGTTTGGTGTAGGGGGTCGCCATGTTAGACGATGTCTCTCCTTATGCTTAAAATTTGTGTTTGCTAAAAATAAACGATTGTCTGAGCACAGTTGCAGCAGACGATCACCATTATCTGTTCGCTGGTCGGAATACTAAAATATCCACCTAAATGCCTTTCTGTTTGGTTTAAACTACCTATCTGAGCATTAAAATCACCCCCTACGAGTACTATGTCTGAGCGTTTAGCTTTCTGAAGAAGTTCAGATAGCTTTCTGTAAAATTCATCTTTCACTTCATCTGAGCTGCAGTCAGTGGGAGCGTAGGCAGAAACGACAAAAAGGCAACGACGTGTGTCCCTATCCTTCCGAGTTCTTACGGAGCCGTTTAGCCGAACAGCACATAGACGACTGTTGACGGGGATCCACTCTAGCAGTGCTTGTTCGGCCCTCATGCTTAGTGCTATGCCTACACCTGCCAGTCCACGAGAACTGCCATCGGGTCACCAGATACACGGAGGGTGTATCTCGTTGGCTCTCCGTTTGCCGAGGTGAGGTCAAGTGAATGACCACACTGGGATCCTGTATGCGTGTTTCGGAGACACAGCATACATCAATGGAAAGAGACTCTAGGGTTTTAGCCAAGGAAGCCTGCTGACCGATTTGACATAGGGTGCGTACGTTGAAGGCTCCAATGTGTAGTTTGGAGCGAGGTTTCAGTAGACCTGGGACAGTGTTTTGAGCACTAGAATCGTTGGCTATGGTGACACTTGAGGAGGAAGCCGAGAAAGGAAGTTTAGAGTTGAAAGTCGATGTAGGAGGAATAATAGGAATTGAAGGCGGAGGTTGATTATGAATACAGTGGTCTTGAGTGCTGTTAGAAGTATGAGGGCGGTTATCACTTCCCGGTTGCCCACACCGTGGAAGGGTTGTTCTGGAGGTACCTGAAAAGGAAATTGGATTAGAGGTGGTCTTAGTGACCTGAGAGCGTGACCGCAGTGCCCAAGGGACAACTGCTTGAGGTCGGTCACACACGACCTTTTATGGGTAATTTTTGTGTTAGCTCCGTACTTATTGAGACCTTACCGCCGGAGACGGATATCCGTGGGATAAGGCGAGGTGTGCATTTTTAGGGTCGACCTTTTCTAACCCCACCCCTCCTTGTGGGAAGGCAGCATCGCTGTCATGCTGGTTGTCTGAAGGAAACACCTTACTGCTGTCACACCTCTGTACAGTCAGCAGTACGACTTCGCCTTCGGACCTTGGGTTTGTTGCTTTTAGTCTTACCGCTCTTCAACCGACCTGTCTGACATGGTAGGACCTTGAGGAACAGTTGTTCCAGCCAGTATAGCTCGGTTGCTTCATCACGATAGGCAAGCCCGACCACCACGTCAAGGTAGCAACAACGGTCGGGTTTGAGTTCTAGATATTCTTCAGTTGTAAATATGCTACTCTTGCTTTGCCGATTCGCGCCTTCACGTCTGCATCAGATCCACTGTGTTCATCAATTATGCTGCCCAGATATGTAAAGGTTTTTGCATCTTTTAAATCTTCTCCATCAAGTGTGGTTCAATTGAAATATAATTAGTATTAGACTTTAACATTACCGTTACTCAAAACATGTTGAATCAACAGAACATATACAAAATCAAACAGGATATATATATTTTATTCACGTAATAGTAGTCCGATTATACTGGAGAAAACAAAGAGCAACAATATACATAGTGGAAAAACCAAAACAACTAGGACATATGTATTTAACCACTTTACACCGACGTATCTCTCTAATTCTTTGAACACTTTGTAATAAAAAATGTATGAATGCCTTATTTTCTCTAAACATGTCTAGTCTTTTTTTACAATACTGGCCTTATCCTTTCGTATTTTTTGTAGGATCTTTTCAAAATTGTTTTGAAAAACCGTTAGATTCATTATTTTCTGTATGTAGCGTTGAATGGTCTGTTGAATTGGTTTTGACAATAATCTGGATTTGATAGGATATGTAATGGTTTTATATTCTCGTTTATCGCTATCATTTTTATTATTAACATTAGGATTTGACTGTTGGTCAGCTACTACTTCTGAATAAGACTCATCATTACATCCACCATCATTATCATTACCGATGTTGGTTTTCGGTTGATCTAAACTTTTAAATATAGTCAATGCCTAAAATTAATGATGGTAAACGGAAAAAGCGAGAGAGAGGGAAAAGAAGACAATTTCAGTAATAGCACATTTTCTACTATGAAAGAAAATTCAAAGAAACACTTGAAAAATTACGGCAACACCGTCTGGTATATTTCCAGATACACCATGATCTATACTGAATAAATACAGTACATAATTGAAGATATGCACTACTGACATATTGAATAAAGAGTAATGTTATTTCTCTACACAAATTACTTAAGTGTGAAGGGATCGCTTTGATAGTCAAATAATTCAACTTTTAACCATTAGATCGGAGATTTGAACCCTAATTCACCTATTTTGGTTTCGGAAGCCGGGTGTAGATCTGATTCATATAGAATGAAATGCGATGTAATCTGTAGAGCTATGTAAGTAGTATAGTTGGAACAAGTTTCATGAAGATTTACTAAATCACATCAGCTATGATGCCAGAAGTCTTTTAATAATTTTCACTTACCATCAAACTTTACAGTTACGCAAGAAGCTGAATTAAAAATACCATTTCTTAACACTTACATACTAAAAGAAATAACTGAATACTCAAAATGTTTGTATAAACAGAAAAAAAACATAGAATGAACAACTAACAGAGTTATCGAGTTTGGTTCTGATAACAAGGCAATGATATGTTATTCATCCATTATACTTTAGATATATCATGAAATTTGTTCATTAGAATAATTGGAGAACGAACTAACCAAGAACGAATCTTATACGTTTCTATCCAATGATTTCAGTTTTTCCTCGACTTGTATTGTCTGTGTCTAGTCCTTTCTACTATAACTAAAACCGTTACTATATTGGCATTTCTCTTGATAATTTCATCTAGTTGTGCTGATATGATAAAGCCATTTTTGTGGTGTGGGTTACTTATATCCACATAAGTAGTATGTAACGATGGTCAGGCATAGAATGTGTTTCAGTAGAAGATCGATAAGGGAAGAACGGAAACGGAAAGCAATTGGTATGAAAATGCATGAACGATGAAATTTGAGACAATGGACTGATATTTGCGAAAGGAACAGTCAAGTTTGAGACGATGGATTGATATTTTGCAAATTAACTATTTACTATATGGTTCTCAGATTTTAGTGAGATGTTCTGTGTATTTGTGGTCAAATACATTCGAGTAATCCACTCATGTTCGTGTTTACTACATTTTAACTGATACACAAATTTGTCAGCCTCTTTTACATTGCATATGACTGACTGAAGCCAACCAAATCCAACACATTTTTAAAATTTCAATTTGAGAACGACATTTCTAATGATATACTTGAAAATTATCTGAAAAGATCAATTCAAAAACATTCCATGCAGCAAATCTCTACATAAACTACTCTAATAGCCTGTTTATATGCTTCTGCATAAAAGACAGGTTACTACTAATGACCAATTGTACTTGTTTGTACCAGTTTTCCAGGTCCTGTATAACCATGTGTGTAGGTCGCCCATCAAAGCTGCTTCTTCAATACATCCAGAAACTTATAACTGAATGCCAGTATCCAAGTCAGTAGATCCAAAGGCGGCTAACGATGATAGTTAACAGAAAATATTCATTTCAATCTATATTAAGGAAACTAATCAGATCAAATACATGGTCAACGAGGCAATTGTCAAAAAAACACAAACATAAACTAGAAAAACAAAGACTTAAAATCAGTAGGCATAGACGCCTAAGGAAACAAGAGAACTAAATCAGACATTACTTTTCTTCAAATCACTCAAACACTTCCAAAAATAGATCAGAATGAGGATTTTGGAGGGGGTGTATTCTTTGGTCTGAATGGTCCAGTAGACGAACCACACAACACCGAATATAAAGATGGTGACAGAAAGTAAAATACATTTTTGAAAGGTTAGGCTTAAGCTTATAGCGAGTAATAAATTGAACTAACGTCGTTTTGACGTTGTAAGAAATGTGGACAAATTCCAAGATTGATTAAACTCACTTGAGTAACCATTGATGCAACATCACCACTATGAGATGGTAATAATACTGTATTAGTTGTCTTCGCTAAAGCACTGAAAGCTTCTATGTACTGTTCAGCTACTGTAAGCTGTACTGCATCTGCTCCACGCTGAAAATAAAATACAAACAGGAAAGTGAATCATTAGTACGGTTATAGAAAACCTTTCTAATTGTAAAATCACAGAAAACTCGGTGAATATATGATAGTTCATTGGGTTCAAAGGTACTCTACTTTCATTATGGCGACTTCCTGTTTTATGCTCTAAACGATCACAGTTAATTTTTTTTAGACATTGTAAGATTCACTGAAATAAGGCACTCAAGGTCAACCAACATAAGACCATCTTTGCATCTCGTAATATATATATATATATATATATATATATATATATAGACCATAATAGTTAGCTAAGATTAAAACCCACATTCCAAGTGATGAACCTAGGAACAACAGTTAATTATCAGAACAGAAAGGCACAAAAATAACCGGTTGAAAATGGCCGGATATATAATATATGTAACAACCAACAAGAGGAAAATCAGTTTACAATAGTTACTTAAGCATGTTACAAATGTCATTCCAGAGACTTTCAGATTGTATTTGATTTGCTAACGCCAAACTGGTTGGAAAAAGAGAAGTGGTCAGTGCATGGCACGACGCCGGAGTATGTAAAAAAGCTGTATAGAACTGGAATCTGTCGGTTTATTACAGTTGAGGTCTTCGAGATGATACAAATGAGTGGCTTGGGACGTTGATATATATAACCCAAAATACGAGCGGACAGTGTTCTTTTCTGTAATTTACCTTTGTACTCTTTACAAAAGTAAGGAAAACTTCTTCAACTGAAAAATCCTCGCTGATTTTTTTCTCCTATTATTATTAACTATTCGCGTTCACTTGTTTCTACTCATTTAGTTCATTTTACTCCCTCTCGTTCCTCTAACACTTTACAATCTCATTTTCGTAACTTTATGGAGGATATTTATTTTGGTACCCATATACACCAATATGTGTTTAAATATTTACATAAAAATTAGGATTGACTAATGAAACATGAGAAGTTATATGACAAATAAAACTGACTACTCATAAGTAAGGCAGTTACAAAACATATCTCACGAACGTGTCAATATATACTAATTAGTACAACACTTGGAATTCCATTTTTAAAACTATACAACTGGAAAGAACATAAAACCACATTTATATTCTACTAAGTTATAAAACTTGAATATTCCTAATTTTTAAGTCTCATTTGATGACATTTAATACTTTTAGCCTGGTACATACCACTAAACAATTAAGCGCCTCAAATGGATTTACACGAACATTCATCAATATTAGAACACATCGTTTGTCAAAAATTGGGCACCGAGTATAAAGAAGCCATTATATATGAAAGTTATATTTGAAATAATCTCAGCGATCGGAATTTTTCAACCTTCACTTTTGTTTTTTTCCTTCACACAAAGACAAATTTAACAACTAATATCAACTATTAGTAACTCAACCTTACACACACACACACATAATTCATTCAGTCATTTAGCTCCACATCGTGAACTTTTCACATGAGTCGCATTTAACTGACTCATGTTATCCTATTTACTAGAGTCAATACCTAAACAAGATTGGATTAGTACAGTATTGGTTTGATGGTGTTGATTATTACCCTGAAGAAGTCTAGACAAGTGTGCTGGACGAAACGTTGAGATTATTTAAGATTTCAATCGCTGAGATTATTTCAAATGTAAGTTTCACTTGTAATGAACTGAAATGGATGCTTGAATTTCTAAAAATGAAAAAATAAAAATAAACATTCAAAAGGTGTATAATTCTTTTAGTACAGAATAAATTTATCCTAAAAACTTTAGTGATAACTTTCAATGTACTGAAATATATTGCTTACCTTAGTACCGATTGCACGAGCAATGGTTTGGATAGACTGAGCTCGAGCTTCTGCTAGACGTTGGATAGCCTCCGCTTCACCTAAACATTAAGAGGGAAAATCAAATCAAAATTCTTCCGTTTAATATACAATAAAAAAAATCCTGGAACCATAGAGTATCAAGATGTTTTAGAATGATAATCTTTACTACTTCCAAAAACACGTTTCTTTATCTTTGTGATGGGATTTCATCAAGATAGTTTATATGCTACGTACATTATTCGTTTTGATGACCGTTATTAGTTAACTCCCAATGCTGTACAAATTTCAAAAGACAATACAAAACGTTGACTACATTTTATACAGCTGATGGTAGAACTCAACTTTGGTTAGATTTAAGCTGAAGTCCATCGAAACGTAAGGAGAAATAAAGTGGAAACATCATTTTATTGGCAGTTACTTTCGTGCTAGAAGAACATGAGCAACAGTAAGTGGGGAGAAAACTCATTAGTACAGCTTAATGATACACGCTGACAAGACTGGAATTCAGTGTAAGTCGCCGAAAAAGTGAAAAAAGAACGCATTTACAAATCTACAAGCACATCACGAATCGAAAACACTTCACCGAAATCTTTAGCACGGATCTATAGGATACAGAACCAATCATAAGCCCGTTGTGCGATCGATATTAAGGTTAGAATATTAAATAACTGCTTCAGATATGACGTTCGATGACAGCTCCCAAGACAACCATATAGCGAATTGAAATCATTTAGATAGAATGGGATATGCTATATAAACGAACTGGTAAATGGAAGATTAAGACTGATATCAGAAATATAAGCACAATGGGATTGGAACGGCACAAATTTAACATAGTATGAAACGAAACACTGTAGTCTGTAAGGTGAGCGATTCGTAATTTTAGCTTCTCTAATTAGTAGTTATCGTGATTGGTGTGATGCAGAAACAGTATTTGGGCCGTCAAACCGAAATAGGTCACTTCCTTAGATAACCAGTCTCGAGTCCATCAACGTTTCCCTGTCTGTGTTATTTCGGTCACATACAAATACAATTGATTGATCACTGGGTGGTGATCAATGTCATGCGTGTCTAGTCCTTATTAGTGCAGATCGAATGTTATCAATCATGTTGCAATGTGGCCACCAATCTAGGTGGCTCGACACTGTGGGCACTATATATTGTGATTAGATGGTAATTGGAGGTAGTCGACAGGAAACCCTGGATCCGGGTTTCGCGCTATTTGGCACTCGTCAGCAAGGTGTAACTGTAATATTGAGGGAACTGGTTCTCCCTGGCGGATTCGATCTCGTGTCACCCAGCTTCACAGTCAGAGACGCTACCACTGAGCCCTAGCTGTATATTCAAAGCCTATGTCGTCATTGTCGTCCCATTTCCGCAATCGGGGTGCTCAAGTGTTATGAGCGTACGTAATAGTTGAACCGGGCAGAATATTATGACGATTATGCAGCATTCAACTAAAGTTTTAGAAACTATGAAACTCGTTATCTCAACAAATCAGATATGTCTTGGGAACAATGACTTCAATTACGATGGTATTAGCAGTGTTCGTATTTCGGATAAATATCTATGAAATCTTTAGTGCAAAATGAGCAGCACAGTAACAACGAAAACTGAACACTTACCTGAAGCTTTATTTACGATTTGAATCTGGTGACCTTCTGACTCTAATACCTGGCTACGTTTTAAACCCTCAGCTCGATTAATAGCAGCCTCACGTTGTCCTTCTGACTCTAAAATGGATGCACGCTTTTTTCGTTCTGCTTCAACTTGCATTTGCATAGCTTCTTTGATTTTTTGTGGCACCTGAACATCGCCTAAAATGCGTATATAAATATATCACAATCACATCACAACTATATTCTACTTACGAATTTCATAACGCAAACACTCAATACCCCAAGGCTCTGATGCTTTGCCTAAAGCTTGTACGATTTGAAAATTCAATGCTTCTCGTTCTTTAAAAACATTATCCAGAATTATCTTCCCGATTTCTGATCGCATAATTGTTTGAGCTAACTTTAATTATCAAAGAAAAAAGGATTCTGAAGTTAAATTGAAGCGAACGGTTTAAATAAAAATGTAATGAAACCTCAACGATAAAACACTGGATATCTAATAGTCCAAATTTACAAAACAACTCCGTATAAAAGACTTCTTTTGAGATTTTGTGAAACACTCGATCACAACAGGTTGGTCCATCTGAGGAAATGCATTTGGAGGTCAGTTACATATTTACTTACGCCTGTTACCCCTCATCGAAGAGCATAGGCCACCCATCATCACTCTACATTCAACTCTGTCCTGGACAATTTACAACGATTAGTACAGACAATCAATAATTTTTATCTTCCCAACTGATTTCACTGGCGAATATGCAAATTCATTCTATAAACTCTTAAATGAGTTGTCTTTATATGCTTTGCGTAGCCTTACATAACATGGTACAGTAGTTTGCTACAACTACACTATTATTTCTGTGGTAGTGTAGATATCAGTCAGTCAGTCAGCTACAACGTAGGACCAGGCACATATGTGCATCGGTCCAGGTTGCCATACCTCATTAGCACAGCAAGATGAACACCGGATTCATAAAAGTAGTTAGTTCAGAGGTGGTAATATATAGGAGGATTGCAATAAGGATATAGTATAGGAAGAAAGAATTAGTTCGTAGAAAGAAAGATATGAAGTGATTTTAATCTCTTAGTTTAAGGAAGACAGGGAGTGTATACACCGACGCCATTGTGATCGATTCTGAGCCATGTCACCAAGAGTCTCCAACCATTGGTTACGAAAGTCACGCGGACCCCAACCAAGTAGTCTGCATCTACCAACATGGCTCAGACTAGAAGTTAGTGACTTCAGGCACTGATGCCACGTTTTGGTTTGGCCGCCCCTAACTTTCTTCCAACCATCCCCTACACCGGTTAGCATTGCACGTCGTGGTAATCGGTGTTCAGGCATACGTAACACGTGGCCCAACCATCTCAGTCGATGAAGATTCATAACCTCATCAACTGATTTACCATCATTCCCTAATACCCTGCGTCTAACCTCACTATTACTTACCCGGTGATCCCAGCAGATGCCAGCAATATTTCTAAGGCATCTGTGGTCAAATACTAGTAGCTTACGGGTGTCTTCTACTCTTAAGGGCCATGTTTCGCTGCCGTAAATTAAAACAGAACGGACTGCCGCGCAGTATACTCGTCCTTTTATTGATAGACGGATATCTCGCCTCCGCCAAAGGTGACGTAAGTTGGCAAAAGCCAAACGAGCTTTTCGAATCCGTGCTGAGATTTCGTCAGACACCAACCCATTAGGGCTGATCAGACTTCCAAGATAAGTGAAGTTGTCAACGCGTTCGACTACTTCACTCCCTATCCTTAGTTCAGGTGTTGACGCAGACCAGTCCTGAAGCAACAACTTGCATTTAGAGGGAGAGAAGCGCATCCCAAACATTCTGGCATTGTTGCTTAGTGCTACCAGAAGACTCTGCATTTTGTCAGCGTCTTCACCAAACAGGACTATGTCATCTGCGTATTCTAAGTCGATAAGTGGACCTCCTGGAAGGAGATCAATACCCGAGAATTCAGTCGACGAGAGTGTTATTTCCATCAATAGGTCTATGATGAAGTTAAACAAAAATGGGGAAAGTGGGCAGCCTTGACGGACACCACTTGAGGTTGCAAAAGTAGATGACAGTTCGCCATAAGCCCTGACTCGACTAGTAGTGTTCGAGTAAAGAGCCTTCACAAGGTTTATGTACTTCTGAGGTACGCCTTTCAATGACAGACACTGCCACAGAATCTCGCGGTCTACAGAGTCAAATGCTGCTTTTAAGTCAAGAAAGACCACCATCGTCGGACGCCGATAAGTATGCCTGTGTTCTAGAACCTGACGAATGGTGAATATGTGGTCGATGCAGCCACGACCAGGTCTAAAGCCAGCTTGGTTCTCTCGTGTTTGTAGTTCACGAGTCTTAGTTAGGCGTTTGATAATTATCGAGGCCAGTATTTTAGATACTATGTTTGTTAAACTAATCCCTCTGTGGTTGTCACAGGATGATTTTGACCCTTTCTTATATATTGGGACGATAAGTGATTGCGACCAGTCAGATGGGATAACGTCTAATTCCCAGATCTTAGCTAAAATATTAGTCAACCTAATCGCTAAAATTGGACCACCATCCTTAAAGACCTCTGGAGCCAATCCATCTGGACCAGCTGCCCTTCCTCGTTTCAGATTAACTATAGCCTTCTCAACTTCAGCAAGAGTTGGGGGACCTACTTCAATGTTCCATTCACATTGTCTGGGAATGGAGGGTAGTTGTAGAGTAGCTGAAGGCCAGCTGAACTGTTCTCTAAAATGTTCCGCCCATCGTTCTAAACGTCTGGACTGGGAGCAGATGAGAGTATCGTCTTTTTCCGAAATAATCTCACTTACACTTGACTTATTAATTCCAGTTTCTTTTATTAGTCTGTAAAGCTGTCTTGTGTTCCCTATAGTCGCCGCCTTTTCCATCTCTTTTGCTTTCGTTACCCACCACTGCTCACGGTCGTTCCTTAGACTTTTTCTTAACCTAGATCTGATTTGTTTACGCTCTTCATCATGTTCAGAACCTGATGGGACGAGTTTGCGAGAATCCATCAGTGTGACAGACCTTGAAGAAATCCACT
The DNA here is from genome assembly GCA_944470405.2 of Schistosoma mattheei. Taxonomy (NCBI): domain Eukaryota; kingdom Metazoa; phylum Platyhelminthes; class Trematoda; order Strigeidida; family Schistosomatidae; genus Schistosoma; species Schistosoma mattheei. The sequence continues at coordinate 82,462,246 of OX103947.1, forward strand.
GGTTCCTTGTAACTCTGTGGTTTAAGTCACTAATAGATGTCACTGCTGTTTCCACAGCTGATTGTATGCCCTTCCAAGCAACATCTGGGTCAGCCTCGTCTTCACAACTACCTAAGTGTGACCTCAGTTGTTCCTGGAACCTACTTTTGGTTTTCTCGTTACTCAACTCAGTTCTAACGGGTCTTTTTAATGTGGCTTTTTTGCGTCCAGTGAGGCGCAAGCAGATGCGTGCCCGTATTAGGGCATGGTCGGAGTCCAAGCAGGTACTCCAGAATGAGCGACAATCTTCTACCGACCCTCTCCAACGATGACTGATGGCAATATGGTCTATTTGAGTCCATCGTTGGTTTGGTGTAGGGGGTCGCCATGTTAGACGATGTCTCTCCTTATGCTTAAAATTTGTGTTTGCTAAAAATAAACGATTGTCTGAGCATAGCTGCAGCAGACGATCACCATTATCTGTTCGCTGTGTCGGAATACTAAAATATCCACCTAAATGCCTTTCTGTTTGGTTTAAACTGCCTATCTGAGCATTAAAATCACCTGCTACGAGTACTATGTCTGAGCGTTTAGCTTTCTGAAGAAGTTCGGACAGCTTTCTGTAAAATTCATCTTTCACTTCATCTGAGCTGCAGTCAGTGGGAGCGTAGGCAGAAACGACAAAAAGGCAACGACGTGTGTCCCTATCCTTCCGAGTTCTTACGTAGCCGTTCAGCCGAACAGCACATAGACGACTGTTGACGGGGATCCACTCTAGCAGTGCTTGTTCGGCCCTCATGCTTAGTGCTATGCCTACACCTGCCAGTCCACGAGAACTTGCCATCGGGTCACCAGATACACGAAGGGTGTATCTCGTTGGCTCTCCGTTTTGCCGAGGTGAGGTCAAGTGAATGACCACACTGGAATCCTGTATGCGTGTTTCGGAGACACAGCACACATCAATGGAAAGAGACTCTAGGGTTTTAGCCAAGGAAGCCTGCTGACCGATTTGACATAGGGTGCGTACGTTGAAGGCTCCAATGTGTAGTTTGGAGCGAGGTTTCAGTAGACCTGGGACAGTATTTTGCGCACTAGAATCGTTGGCTATGGTGACACTTGAGGTGGAAGCCGAGAGAGGAAATTTAGAGTTGAAAGTCGATGTAGGAGGAATAATAGGAATTGAAGGCGGAGGTTGATTATGAATACAGTGGTCTTGAGTGCTGTTAGAAGTATGAGGGCGGTTATCACTTCCCGGTTGCCCACACCGTGGAAGGGTTGTTCTGGAGGTACCTGAAAAGGAAATTGGATTAGAGGTGGTCTTAGTGACCTGAGAGCGTGACCGCAGTGCCCAAGGGACAACTGCTTGAGGTCGGTCACACACGACCTTGTTATGGGTAATTTTTGTGTTAGCTCCGTACTTATTGAGACCTTACCGCCGGAGACGGATATCCGTGGGATAAGGCGAGGTGTGCATTTTTAGGGTCGACCTTTTCTAACCCCACCCCTCCTTGTGGGAAGGCAGCATCGCTGTCATGCTGGTTGTCTGAAGGAAACACCTTACTGCTGTCACACCTCTGTACAGTCAGCAGTACGACTTCGCCTTCGGACCTTGGGTTTGTTGCTTTTAGTCTTACCGCTCTTCAACCGACCTGTCTGACATGGTAGGACCTTGAGGAACGGTTGTTCCAGCCAGTATAGCTCGGTTGCTTCATCACGATAGGCAAGCCCGACCACCACGTCAAGGTAGCAACAACGGTCGGGCTTAGTGTAGATATAATGCAAATTATCATGCTCCAGTATCTACAAAGTAAGCTTCTTGATTAATTTACTCACCGAATCTATTTTCAACTTCGTAAAAACATCTAGTCAGTTTCATCTGAGTATTTAGTGACTAAGACATGATCAAAACGCAATTGACAAACTCAATGAACCTCTTCAATGCCATTTAGCAATGACCTGTAAGGTTCCAGGTTGTTTCTTTTTGTTCATACTTCACTAATTCTTGATATTGGAGTTGAACGATATTCACAGTTTGAAATTAATACAATCAATACGAAATACACGTAAACGTTTACATTTCTTAATCTACAAATACTCGACATAGACAAGCAAAGTTACATATTTTATTGCGATTTAAGGCAATCACTATAATATAACAGCAACTATCTATTCAAAAGTACAATTAGTTTCTCATATCCTAGATGGCCTGAAGACAAGTCGCAAAAAAGTGATATTTCTTACAACTAATTTTGACTGTCATATATAAAGAGAAATATAATTTAAATAAGTTGACGACAATAGGAAAAACTAAAAATGTACCTGGGTAATTGCAAATTCAGCCTCGGACACCCCATATGATGCCAAATAAGGATTTTGACCTTAAGGAAGAGAACACCGTTCAATTGTAAAACGACATTATCTAGAATTAAAATGTTAATCATTTAGATTATCGTTCATCTTTAACGATTATTATAAATTTAAAACATTTAGTCCCTTTGATAAATTTTGATAATGCAATGAGAAGACGAAGTTTATCAGAATTATGTAATATATTTGCGCAATACATTTCGAATAATCTGATCACCATATACTTGTTAAGACATTTTTATATGAGAACTAAAAGGTCAACTAGACAGATTAAAGGTAAGTCGTAACAAAGAAAAATAAAGTACACGAAAACAATGTGGTAACAAATCTGGATAATAAGTCAGTATTGCCAGGGTAGGTTAAGTGTAAGAACAAATTGTTTTTGAACACATAAAGAGGGTTTCAGTTTCCGTATATCCAAGGCTTCAATAAACCTTAGTATACGCTCCTGAAGGCTTTTGTACAACGCCACATATGCGGACTTGATATCAACCTTATTACCAGTTTCAACTAAATGCTTTGCAATAGATGAAGATGTCTATCTGTGATCGTATTTGACCATTGGAATTCATTATCATAAACTTTATTGAAGAATATTAAAGCAGTTGCATTTAAACTCTCAGTAGTTAGTGGAAAAAGACAGAATCCACTCTCATACAAATGCAATAAGACTTTGAAAAGTATCACATTTATCCCTTCAACTTTTAGCAAATTTGAGATTATGTGAGGATGAACAATAGTTCAGCATTAATCAACTCCATAAATCTTGAAAGCATGATGAACTAAGACTATTAATCAATGTTAAATTTATCGAAGCGTCCAAATCATCAGATTGAGATACGCGCAAAATTGAAGTTCACAAAACAACGATTGGTTTAAAAAAGCGGATCAAACATAGTCTAGACGAAGGTTGCAAATAAATGACTATATCTTCTGAGAATTAGATGCACAGGACAAAGCCACTAGAAGGCTAGTGATGAAGTTAGATGTAGAGTAATAGTGATAGGTAATGAATAAGTAACCTTCATCGACCGAGATGGCCAGAACATTAGTTATGCAACCCAAAAAAACTGCCTGCGACACTGACTATATCTGTTTTCGTTTCCATTTCTGTAGTTAATATCACTTGTTTCATTTTCGCTTCACCAAGCAAGTTTTTCACATTCAAAAGTTTTAACTAGTCTAAATCGCTTCGGATATTAAGATGGTTATGTTCGTGAAAATAAGTGACTTATAAATCTTGAAATCGTACATATTACATTAGCTACTTTCAATACATCCGCCAGCACACTGATGATCGGACAACATACAAGTTCCGCTAAAACTCTAAAACACGTTAATCTTGAGAGCCTAAAATTCTATTAAATTGCTACAAATAAATTATTTACTTGTTACCTTGTATTATGTGAACCTAAAGAGGCTGAAAATTAACTTCCTGATGTTCATTCAGCTTTAAATGCTTGAGGTAAGCGTCCACAAGAGCAGTTGCAAGGGTAAATAAATATAGACCAAACAGAAAACTTGTCTACAATGAGAAGCAGAACTGTATAGGAAGTAAACAACGCTGCAAGTATCCCGACAATCAAATGAAACTATGAAGAACATCGGTAAAAAAGATCAACTAATGTGCACTAAAATCATCAGTCTGACACGCACCGTGGCTAAAATATTGCAAACTATCATACTGCACAGATAAGGAAAAGACGCGGTAAAGATTAGTGTATGACTGAAATGGTCTTACAACTAGTTTATGTGTATAGTTTATTTGCGGATAAATTGCTGGAAAATGTGGTTGTAGGCTTAGTATGTTTAAAAAAGATTAAGAAATAACGTATCTGATTACCTGATGTAATGGCTGACTGATCTGGAATTTCAATGGCCACTTCTTTCAGTGACTGTACATAAGCGACGCGATCTAGAATGGGTATACAAAAATTGAGTCCCTGTGATACGTTGTCAGGGATGAAATTTTCAAAGACTAACTGGTTCCAGTGTCCTGTGGAATTTTCCTAACCTTTCAATAACCCATGCTTCTTTCTCTGGAACGATCAATATCCCTATATTTATAGGTGCTCGTGATGTGTAATCACGACTGCTAGCATATACCTAATGAAATAAAAACATTCATATAGAAAGTGAGAATAAATAGTTTGCATGGTCACCCATAAACATAGGTTAGTCACATAATTGGCTACTCTGAAAAGGACATAAAACGTAAGCTCAGCCCAATGACTATTTCCAATGAATTTTTCCCATATTCCTGTAATGTATAGGCAATCCCAGTTCCGAAAGCACGACACAGAGATAATCACTAATCTCACAATGTTAATGGGTCAATATGACTTCTAAGAGCCACTCTCAATCTGTCGGTTTCATACACTGCCATATAGTTTAAGTACTACAACTGTATAAACAATCAAGTTTATGAACCGATATAATGACGAGGGGTTTCCTCAAAGTTGTTGAAAATTCTGGGGGAATATTGGTGAAAAACACGATTTCAGGGAAATTTAACCAAAATTACTGAGAATCTTGATGTTTTATTTATAAATATAGACAGATTTCCGCAGTGTTATGAGACTCTGGAGAAGTTTTGAATATCTCCAGAAACACTCGAGATCTCCTCAGTTCTGGAAAAATTTTGTTTTTGTGCCATTTCCCTGAAATTGGGAGGTTGGTAGTAATGATATGAGCTATTCAGGACATGACCCCCAGTTGATATTAATTATATCCCAATATTAGTTGGGTTCGTAGTAAATATAATCGCACCTAAAACCGAGACAAGACAACAAATCGGGCGCGAAAACAGTACCAGAGTTTTAACTACAGCTAACTGCTTGTAAGAGCTATCAACATCCCAGAAAACAGTTTGCATGCATGAGCGTCTTACATAGTAGTATTTCACCCTTTGCTAAAACTATAACAATTACAACCATCATATTGTTAAATAATTGTATAGAATGGCATTTTGGAAGCATTTACAAATCAAAGGCACAGCTAACCCTGGAAAGTCGACAAGTTGAACGGCCAATCACATTACGAATCATGTTGATTGTGACCCACAGACTTAAATTCCCTCCTTCACGAAATCCAAATAGTTCAAATGGTTCAAATGGTTGTGGACGGAATAGAAGAAGCTTTCGCTTAACAGGCTTCCGTGTCTAGTAGCAGGGGATCACCAAATCCTCCAGGCAGGAACCTAGGTATGTTAACAATAAAAGAGGAAAAGAAATTGGTAAATCATAGTGTGATGCTGTCCTTGGTCCTTAAGAATAGGTCAAGTTGCCTCTTGAAGGACTCCTGAGAAGTCGCTTGGACTAGCTCGGCTGGCAGCGAATTCCAGCTTTTGACAACTCTTAAGGAGTAGAAGTTGTGTCTACATTCCGTCTTGCTATGTTGTGTTTCCAGTTTCTGGGTGTTACCCCTTAGGTTATTATTCGAACTAAGCTTAAGTAGGTGTTTAAGAGGATGTCCAGAAGTGTTAAGAATACTATAAGCCATTAATAAATCACCTCTAAGACGCCTATATTCTAATGGGTAAAGGTCTAGTGAACGGAGGCGTTCTTCGTAAGGCTTAGATTTGAGTCCTCGAACTGATTTCGTGGCTCGCCGTTGGATACGCTCCAAAGTGACCTTGTCCTTTTGGAGTGAGGGGGGAGTACTATGTTTCCGTACTCTAAATGGGGACGGATGAAACTATTGAAGATTGTGTGGAAAGTTCGTCCGTCAAACTGTCCAAAAATGCGCTTCAACGTTACCAGTGCAAGGTTTGCTCGGAAGGCATTTTTGTCACAGTTAGCGTAAGACTTTAAATCATGGGGCACCAGGACTCCTAAATCTTTTTCGACTTGGGATACTACTAGAGAGGAGTTTCCTAAGTTGTAACTGTAGTTTGCAACATGTCGCAGATGGACTACTTTACACTTTGAAGTGTTAAAGGTAAGTCCGTTATCGTCTGCCCAACTTTGAAGTCGAGTCAGATCCTCCTGAAGTGCCTGTATATCGTCTTGGTTGCGTATCTCTCTCCAAAGTTTCACGTCGTCGGCAAAAAGTAATAAGTCTGACGTTACCTGTTGAGGAAGATCATTTATGTAGATCAAGAAGAGAAGAGGCCCTAGTACTGAGCCCTGGGGGACCCCACTAGGACATTCCATAGCCTGAGATAAAGTGAAATTAACCCTAACCTTAAAGTGTCGATTTTTTAGGTATGAAGTAAGCCAATCGATTAGAGGTGGTTTGATACCTAGTCGTTTGAGCTTGTTGATAAGACACAAGTGGTTAACCTTATCAAAAGCTTTTGAGAAATCAAGGTAAATGACATCAACCTTTCCCTTGCAATCGAGGATGCTTGTCCATCTGTCCACCGCAGTCAGCAGGTTGGTTATACAAGAGTAACCCTTCCTGAAACCATGCTGTTGGGGTGAGAAGAAATTTAAGGACAGTAGATAGTCATTTAAACCGTCGCATATCAGGGACTCCATGAGTTTTGAAGGTAATGACAGAAGAGCCACCGGCCGATAACTTGAAGGTTCATTGCGTCGACCACCTTTGAAAATTGGTGTGATGTGAGCCAACTTCCAATTTTCCGGTAATTTGCCTCGGCTAAGCGAGTGTGAAAACATCACGCTAAGCGGCGTTGCCAGGATTGAGGCTGCCTCCCTCAGTATGGCAGGATGAACCATATCCGGGCCAGGAGAAGTGTGTAATCTTAAGTGCTGCAATTTCCGGAACACCAAGTCAGCGCTTAGGTCCACTTCAGAAAGTCCTGTGGAATTGCAGATGAAACTGTCGTCAGTAAAGTTGATGTCAGCCGGTTGAAATGTTTGAGAGTAATGTGCCGCCAGAAGGTTAGCGGCGTCGCCATCGTTGTTGGTCGGGCCGTTAAGACCTACCAGTTGAGAAACTCCTGTTTTGGCTTGACGAAGAGAGGCTGCATAACGGAATAGGCTTCTAGGGTTAGAGGCGAATTTGTCCATAAGCTTTGTTTGGTACTGAAGCCTGTCTTCTCTTATAGCCTTCGTGCATATGTTCCTGATATGTTTATATTGCCTATACGCTCCATCGTTATTAGTTCGTTTGTATTCCGCCCAACAGTGCCTTTTGCGGCTTAGCAGGCGAAGGGTACGGTTCTTGATTACTGTAGGTGGCTTGCAGCTTTTGGGAACCGTTTGAGGAACTGAATGGTTGTAGCACATAAGAGCGTGTGCAGTAAGAAGTCCCAATGACCATCCACATCGAGTTGAGGGTGAACATCCCAAACCACCTGTTGTAGATAGTCATGTAGAGCTGGCACATTCAGCCGTTTAAAATTCCAACGCAAATTATTGTTGGGATACCTTAGCTTAGTTTTGATGACAAAACTGAAGGCTATGACGGCATGATCGCTCTTTCCCAGAGGAGCCAGGATTGAGAGGTTGTCGACTAGGAATTCTTCGTTAGTGAATACACAGTCTAAGCGCGATGGTGTCTGACTGTTTCTCCAACGAGTTGCCGACCTCACATTTTCATATAAGCCCAAGTCATCGATGAGGTTTAAGAACCGAGCTTCAATTGAGTTGTCGCCTCCAGTGTACGTGTGTTCCGCGAAGTTGACTCTAGGGAGATTAAAGTCCCCTAGAATCAGGATGTGTGTGAAACCGAGACGGATAGAGCGGGATAGTCCTTCCAGCATACGACTATCGTACTCGATGTCGGCAGTTGGCTTCCTGTAAATGACTCCGACTAGACACCTCGAAGTACTAGACAATCTTACAGAGCACCATATGGATTCCTCAAGATTGTTAAACTCGAGGTTGTGAACTTGGTGCACCTCCAAGCAAGAGCTTATGTATATGGCTACTCCGCCCCCAATTCCTGTTTTTCTGTCGTTGCGGAACAAAGTCATCCCAGGTAATGCTAACTCTTGGTCCGAGAACTGAGAAGATATCCAGGTTTCAGATATTCCTATCAGATGGGCCTTATTAGCGTTGCTAAGTTCACGTAATTCATCCAGTTTGTTTGGTAAACTCGCGGCGTTCGTATATAAGCAGTTTATGCTTTCAATTTGGAACGCGTGAGCTTCGTCCTGTTTTTCTGTATGAGCCTTATGTGAATGGACAGGTAGCCCACCTATATGAGGTTTGCCGAGGTGGTAGGCCCTGTCCTTTACACGTTTTTTTATCATTTAGACAGTCCACAAGTGGAATGGTCAGCTCCAACTTGCTTTTGTGCTTGGTCCTAGCTTCATATGGCCTATCCGGGTGCATGTGGATTCCAGGTGGCAATCGAATGGTTCAAATAGTTTTTGCGACATAAAAGCTTTCGCCTAACGGGCTTCCGTGTCTAATAACAGTAGATCACCAATAATTCAGGCAAGAAACAAGATATATTACCGATAGTAGAGGAAAGAAAATAAATTAGTAAACCAGATTAACATAAATAGGCGAAGAGACATCGGTCGTTAACTTAAAGGTTCGCTGCTCCGAACACTTTTGGAAATCGGTGTGATGTGAGCCAGCTTCCAAATTTCCGGTAGTTTGTCTTGGTTTAACGAGTGTGAGAACGTCACGCTAGACATTGTTGTCAGGATTGAAGCTGCTTCTTTCATTATAGCAGAACGAGCCATATCTGGACCAGGAGAATTGTCTTTTTTAGGTGCTGCAGTTTCCGGTACACCAAGTCAGCGCTCAGGTTCACTTCGGAAAGTCCTGTGCAATTGCAGATGAAGCTGTCATCAGTAAAGTTGATGTGGATCGGTTGAAATGTCCCAGAGTATTGTTCACTCAGAGGGTTAGCGGCGTCACCGTCGTTACTCATAAAACTAGAGGCTGTGACGGCGTGATCGCTTCCACCCAGGTGAACCAGGATTAAGAGGTTGTCAACTGGGAATTCTTCGCTTGTAAATATCCAGTCTAGGCGCGATGGTGTTTGACTATTTCTCCAAGGAGTTGTCGGATTCATATTTTTGAATAATCTCAGATCCTGAATGAGGTTGAAGAACCGAGCTTCAGTTGAGTTTTCACCTCCAATATACGTATGTTCCGCGAAATTTAATCTAGGGAGATTGAAGTCCCCTAGAATCCGGATATGAGTGAATCCGAGACGCGTAGAGCGGAATAGTCATTCCAACATACTCGATGTCAGCAGTGGGCTTCCTATAGGGCCTGCGAAATGTCATTAAGCCCTAGCCATATCATCCAGCATTCGAGTCATTGAATATCGAACAACTCGTCGATCCTCGTCAAGGTCGAGGACAACCAACGTGCATCAGTTAATCGTATGCCATGGACTGGCCCATGCGGCAGTGGTCTTACTTTCGCTTGTATCTACTTTAGCTAATATATTTCTGTAATAACGTCCTCTGTGTTACACAGTCTTCAAAGCATCTATGGTGCCCTGATACGTTAATGGGGTACTTCACCTGAGGTACTGAACACGAGGTGTGACTTCAATGTTAGCTAGTTTGTCACACCGTTCACGTGTAACACGGGTAGGCCTCCAATCATCACGACATAGATCATCTACATTGGTGATCTACAGTCAGCAGCGGGCTTCCTATAGATGACCCCGACTAGGCACTTCGAAGTAGTAGACAATATTACAGGGCACCATACAGATTCCTCAAGATTGTTAAACTCATGGTTGTGAACTTTGTGTACCTCCAGGTAAGATCATATGTATACGGCTACTCCACCCCTAATTCCTGTTTTTCTGTCGTCGCGAAACAAGGACATCCCAGATATTGCTAGCTCTTGGTCCGTAAACTGAGATATCCAAGTTTCAGATATTCCCATCAAATGAACCTTATTAGCATTGCTAAGTTCACGTAGCTCATCCATTTTGTTTGGTAGACTCTCGTCGATCATGTATAAGCAGTTTATGCTTTCGTTTTGAAGTGCGTGAGCTTCTGTCTGTTTGTCTTTATAAGCCTTACGTGAATGGACAGGTAGCCTACCTGTATAAGGTTTGACGAGTTGGAAGGCCCTGTCTTTTACACGTTTTTTTGTGATCAAGACGGTCCACAAGTGGAATGGTCAGCTCCAACTTGCCGTTGTACTTGATCTTGGCGTCATGTTGCCTGTCTGGGTGCACATGGACTCCAGTTGTCAACCGACGTCTGTTGGCATGAAATGCTTCCTGACTTGCAGCCGCCATATGGGAGGATGGGAAGGTTGTCCTCATTAGCTGGGGTCTAGAATCACCCTCCTTCTTGGCTAGTCTCGTCACATGTTGAGTCAGCATGTTTTTGAACCTCAAGGACTGTTTGATGAATTTCCACTCCCTAATATCAGGGTTTGCTTCACTAGGGTCCGTATTTTCCGGTACATCTTGCACAATGATATTTCTTCCGCGGAAAAACTTCTCGCGAGATTCTTTAGGGATGTTCCGGAGGAGGTTGCACTCGGAATACAGTACGTTGGACAGTATTCTGACGTTCCCATTGGATTTCAGTAAATGACTAGCTACGTCGGTAGCATTCCTAAGTGTCATACGAAGAAGCCTCGAGTGATTTTGATGCTTAGATTCCTTTCCTCGAGTGAGCCGTGTGACTGTCAAAGTCTCTATTCTAGGAAGTTCAAGCTTCTCGTTCAATTTCCCCAGAGCATCCTGTCGTTTTTGTCCTGCAAGTTGAGGGGAAGGTCAGGGTTGTCTTTGAGGTTCATGATTATGAGAGAGTCATCACGAAACGTTATTGTTTTCCCAGGTTTTCCGGTGCGTTAAGGTTCAGCACCTTGTTGTTTGGAGGTTGAAGCACGTTTCTGAATCCTAGGCTCTTGATGACCGGACGGACATTCTTTGTGGTGGACTGTGAGTTTGTATTCCACTCAACAGTGCATTTTGCGGCTTAGCAAACGAAGAGTGTGGTTCTTGATGAGTGTAGGTTGCTTGTAGATTTTGGGGACCATTGGAGGAACAGACTGCGTTTTAGCACATGAGATCGCGTGCAGTAAGAAAACCCAATGATCATCTACATCAAGTTGAGGGTGAATTTTCCAATCCACTTGTTGAAGATAGTCCTTTAGAGCTGACACATTCAACCGTTAGAAATTCCAGTGTCTGTTGTTCGTGGGGTGTCTTGGCTCATTTTCTCTCATAAAACTACAAGCTGTTGTGGTGGTCGGTGTTCGATATAATCCTTAAACTTCGTATACAGCTCGTCTTGATAACCGTTCTATATCATGTCCCAACGGTATATTAATCAGAAGGCAAATACGGAGTGTTGATTACGTTTATTGCGAGACCACACACATATATCCAAATGTACAGATGCGCTAAACAAGCATAAAATAGTTGTGCCGAAAGGCGATCAAGCGAGCGAGAGCCAGAGCAAGAGTGAGGCGAGAGTGCGTGTGTTGAATATGAATAACATGGACATATATATACCATGTGAAATGAATGAGTAATCGAATCAAATAATCAGTTAGTAGTAAGACTAGCAGAGTGAATAAATGCGTAGGCCGTAATCAATATTCAAGCATACTTATTTCATACAAGCACAAAATAATAAGGGTACAATAAGTTGTTGTGGTGCGGATGACTTTGTCCGCTAAATGAGTTAGCAGAAGGGCTTAACTGAGTTAAATGAGAATAAACTCAATTGCACGTGATTCACTATAATAGCACCCCTTGCAAACAAAGATATATGGAAAAATGTCTGTGTTTGCATAACAAAATAGTAAACTGAATGGGGTGGTTACAATCGTTTAAAAAAGAATGGTTCGTACAAAATTAAGATGAAGTTAGTGTGTACTGTACATTTGGTTTGTGCCCGTCCGTGAGGTTATATAAAATAATAGCAATAATTAGAAGGAATGTGGTATTGCTTTACATTTTAAACAAAAATTATACGTGTAAGTGTAGGGTTACATAAGATATGTTGAGTTTTATAGCATATAACATGAACTTAGTAATGCATGTGTATACAATGAAGTGGAAGTTATAATTAATATTTTAAAATAGTAGAAAATTATTAATAGAAGACTGCGGCGACATAACGTTGGGCCATCTTACTCTTCGACCAGACCTTGTGGTTAGTGGATATGTCGAACTATGGTCTACTATGATATTAGTACTGCTCTAATAATAGACCTAATCCTAAATTTGTAGATTTGTCATGATATAACTGCCTAATCTATAAGATCTTACGTGGATCTTACGTGGACTTCGAAGTCACACCATCGACTACACCAACTCACTCTATCGTATCAATTACCAATACATGATGTAGAACAAGGTTAGGCTAGAGAGAGAACAATATATTTAATATGAATAGAAGATATAAGGTAACATTCAGCAGAGACCACGCCTGCATGGCCGAGCCATGCCATCCAATCAAACCCAGTCCATTCAATTCATTGTTCGCGCCTTCTCCATCGTTAGGTATTTCTCCGCGTTAAATATTGAATATCTATTTTCTGAGTAGTCTCGTGTTCACAGCTTTGTGGATTGTGTTGCTATTGTCCAATGCCACTACAGATTCTCTTTGTTTGTGTTCGTTTATCTCGTTCATGATTGGAACTGACGTTTCGATGGTTCAACGGTTTTCGCAGTATATGTATGTACTAGCTGATCGTAGGTTTCGATGAAAGCTGGTTTGACTCGGTTGATGCTAATTACATCCCTTTTTCCAGCTTTGTCTACAGTAAAAGTTTTGTCGTCTCTTCTAATCACTTTAAATGGACCATCGTAGGCCGGTTGTAAGGGACGTTGCACATTATCCCCTCTGATAAACACATGGGTACTGTCACTTAGTTGTTTGGGTATGTACACACGGTGTTGATGTTGTCTCGGAAGTGTTATCCTCAGATTACTCATATGCTGCTTTAGACGTTGTACATAGTCGGCTATGTCAGTTGGAACGCTTTTACCTGCAGTGAAAACTCTCCTGGTAAACGTAGAGTGGTTCCATAAACCAATTCTGCTGGGCAGCGTCCTATATCTTGTTTGATTGTTGATCTCATGCTCAACATGACTAACGGTAGCTTGCTGGCCCAATCGTTATTGCTGATGACAGTTGTAAGAGAAGCTTTAAGTTGTCGATGTAATCTCTCTTCCATAACATTCGACATCGGATGGTAGGATGTTGTGCGAATTTGCTTGATTCCGAGGAGTTCTGTGAGTTGTTGGAAGAGGCGGCTGTCGATTTGAGTGTGGTTCTTGATGAGTGTAGATTGCTTGTAGATTTTTGGGACCATTGGAGGACCAGACTGCGTTTTAGCACATGAGATCGCGTGCAGTAAGAAAACCCAATGATCATCTACATCAAGTTGAGGGTGAATTTTCCAATCCACTTGCTGAAGATAGTCCTTTAGAGCTGACACATTCAACCGTTAGAAATTCCAGTGTCTGTTGTTCGTGGGGTGTCTTGGCTCATTTTCGCTCATAATGCTACAGGCTGAACAGCACACTAAAATAGGGCAAAAATGGATATAAACGGATGATATAAACGGAACTAGTCTTTACGTGAAAAACTGAAAAAAAATCGAATAGTAAGCTGAGGCAAAATTGATTTTTGGTCATTTGTGGTGATTTCATTATACTTCATATGACCCATTAGGGTAGTATACCACCTATCCCTTCTGTAATGCACCAGCATCAGCCTAAGTAGTTTCTGCATGGCAAAGTAAGTTTTATTTTTTAACTCATGTACCGATCAGGTAATAGCTTTTGTGGCCATTATAGGATTACTGCCAGCCCCAAGTCCGAATGAAGGAGAAGGACTGAGCATTGAGTTGACAACCCAACACGTAGAAAACAGCCACACTATAAGAACACGATCCATCAAAAATCATTCGAACTATTGAAACTCTGTCCTCGGAATTGAACGACCTTCGCTTTGAAAAATGATGACGCCAGATGGTGAAAGCTGGGGCTCTTAAGGAATCACGAGGCCGATGCCTTTTCTAACAACCGGAGCAATAGAGATACGGCATTTCCAGACAATGTTGGATACCGGAAGGACAATTCAAATACCTGCGGAAATGAGGAGACACAATTGAAAATTCTTGAGATAAGTGAAATTTCATTTAATAACAACAATAATGATCGATTCTCAAATAACAGTTTGTTACATGAGGCATGTCAGTTTATAGGAAAGATCAAATTGTTACAAAAGATACAATTTTCATTGTAGTAAATTACTCAGCTGGGTTGGTAGTTTTAATAAGGATCGTACTGTCAGTATCACAGTTTGAGCGCTTTATGAAGGCTTCGTTGCGACGTGCAACTGTTGGTCGAGAATAGATCCGTGTGAAGGTGGGGGCTTCTAGAAACTGCAACCCTATATCCCTCTGGAATATCTGAGGCTTTGATGGTGCTGCAGGACGAAGTAACCCGTCCCAAATCAGTTTTCAGTGGCATATCTGAAGGGGGCTGAAAAAGGGTGAAAGAAAAAGAAAAGAAGAGAAGCAGAGCAGACAATGTTCGTGAAGGAATAATTAAGTTATGACTACTCAGTCTAATCCTCTTTTATCAAGATACTTATCAAGATACTTATCAAGCAAGAGCATTCTAATATGTTTAAGAAAATAATTGTAAACAAGGGATGAGTAGATAAACAACTGACAAATAGAGGTGGTTCAGAAAGAAGCTGGGATTATGTGTAGTTATAAAATTTAGTGCTGAAAACAGTATTCTGATACACAAATGGCTGTCTCTCTTTTTTGTGGAAGCTATTTGAGCCCATTTTTGTAGATTTTGTAGGGTCTTGAGCAGGCTTCGTTTTTAGCGAATTGTTTTACGTAAATTAGACGGGAAAGATAAGCTTAGAGAAGGGTGCTTTGATATTATGGTCGTGTAGGAGAAGATGTTTGGCACACACAAGGAGTTGCATTATTGTTGTCCAAAGAAGCATGAAGGGCTGTGGAGATAGACCTGACAAGCTTATTTTGTAAATAGTTTTTAATATTATTTGTATTAATTTTGTCGACCTTTCACTGTATGTATATGTATCATTAAACGACTGTACCTGTTGGTTTAGTCAATGACCTTGAACACACTTTTCCGTTATGCAACCACATAGCGTGACATACTCTTGCTGGCTAACAAATACACTACTACTCACACATTCCTCGTTCTATCTTCGTTTGTGATTGAGTTGACTGAAGTCTAAATCAAATACTATCTACATTTATAGACTGTAATTGGAATATATCACATCCTACGTTGGATTATATCACTGAAGAGTTCGTCAACCAGATTGGAATTACCAAGCATTTATAATTGTGGTTTCTTAGTGCCAGACCAAAGCCGAACACGCATCAATTTGGTGAACTTAAGTAAAATCCCAACTTTTTGCTGTATTTGTAATAATTAACTTATATATATTGACATTTCTATTGATCTTTATTAACTTTGTTGATACTTTTTTGCGTTTATATATCGTCTGGTCCAACACAATTATTTGGTGAGCCTCGAATTCATTGTAGACGTTCACTGTTTTTATATATATATTTTTAATTATTATTTGCCACGCTAGTCCATTTTTGTTTTTCCCACTATGAACTCTCCTGGTAAACTCATTGATATAGATAGTCCACTGACCAACCCCTAAACTCTTCACAACCAGAAGATAATGCTTTAAGCTCGATCAACGCTATTTCTGAGTTAAGATTACCAACGTACGGTGTTAATAATCCCAGAATCTAGTTTGTACAGGTTGAGGCATTATTTTTGGCGAGAGGTATACGCTCGCAAAAGACAAAACATACCTACGTTGTTGGAGCATTACCCATAGAAGTTGCAGCAGAAGTCGAAGACCTGATAGATTATGTACCAGAAACGGACCTCTGTGACAAAATAAAAGCCGCAGTAACCCACCGTACATCGCAGTCCGACTAAAAACGCTTACAGCAACTTTTCACCGCATGCGAGTTAGGGGACAAAAGACCTTCACAGTTGCTTAGACATATGAGACAGCTAGCAGGCTCATACAAGTTGGCCGAAGCATTACTTAAGCAGATGTGGTCACAAAGGTTACCACATAACGTCAGACAAATCCTCAGCATATCAGGAGCCTCCGTCAGTCTTGATGATTTAGCAGACATGGCCGATAAGATTATAGAAATATATCCCGATAGTAGCGGCGTTAACATGATATAATCCTCAAGTATATATATATATATATATATATATATATATTGACATTTCTATTGATCTTTATTAACTCTGTTGATACTTTTTGCGTTTATATATCGTCTGGTCCACCACAAGGCACTAATATGATGTGTATATAATGGAAGCAGAATTATCAACTTATCTTTCAAAACAACGACGAAGGGTTTTACGATTAATGAAATCAAGTGCTATACACTCTCAAATGACAGCACTGTATTCCCGCACAAACGCGTACACAAAGCTTTATGGGTCTCACTGGATTACATCGCGGAGAATCATACAGGTCATATTTGTATCAATACAAAATCCAGGATAATGAAAGACATGAGAACCAGCAGAGTAGCTGACATAGCTTCAGACCGCCAACTACCTGGCGGATGCCAAGATGACACTGAAGCCAAAGTAACAATGCACAACTGGAGAAACAGTTATACAAAATTTCAAGACAGCCTTCCTTCGGCATGCTGACAAACTCAGCGAACTCAATATAGGTTTCAGCAACAGGTCCTAAGCCTTACTAGATCTACTGAAAGAAGAAGAATGTAGTATGAAGGAGAACTAGAAGTGAACCAAAGACGCACTTATTTCAAATTAACAGAAGGTACTTGGCAGCAAGTGGCACCACTATAAAGAATGCACGTGTTTTGATACCCTGAACAGAATTCAAGAACTGAAGAAGCTTTAATTCGGACGTGGAAGTAACTACAGACAGGCTCCACGTTCTATTCAGGAAGATTTGGAAAGTAGAACAATTGCAGAAAACAAGTCCGGAAAGAGAATCTCATCTTCAGCATCTGCACCTTGTCCTTGAATGACTGTTAAAGCACGGCATTGCTGTAAACATTCGGAAACGCCAAGTCGAAACTGATTCCCTAGATTTCCTCGAACACACTATTGATGCTCAAGGCATCCAACCTCTGAGAAGAAAAGTGCCAGCCATTTTGGATTACCCAGAACCGACCACAATCAATTAACTACACACGTTTAACGGCCCTGTAAGTTTCTATATACCGAACTGCGCATCTCTTATAGAACTTTTAACCGCCCGACTTTGTGGAAGTGAGAAACACATCAATTTGGACGATGCCGCAGTAAAAGAATTCTCCACAATTTAAAAATTACCGCTAAAAGCGACTGTGCTTGCATACCAGCATACATTAGTATCTCAGTAGACGCATCCGACTCAGAAATCGGAGGGGTTTTAAAACAGTGGGTTAACCGCAGCTGACAACCTTTGGCATTATTCTCGATATGGCTGCTAGACACAGAATCGAGGCATAGCACTTTCGGTAGGTAACTTCTAGTTATGTATTGTGCTGTACGGCTCTTTCAACACTATCGAAGGTCAAGGACTCACTCTTTTCAACGATCACAAACCTTTGACCTTCTTTTAAAGCTCATCTTCAGACAAGTATTAACCTCGAGAGTCTCAACAACTGGACTATATTTCGCAGTTTACATCAGTACCCATCAAGGTCATCACTGATAAACAATGGCCTGCGCTTTCGTCGAACGGTGGGTAGCAAACTTTGATCATCCTTCAACTATCAGCACAGACGGTGGACGCCAGTTCGAATCTGAACGTTTCCACTGTCTGACTGCACAATTAGGAGTCATACGATTCCGAACGACCGTCTACCACCCACAAGCAAACGGGTTGGTAGAACTCTTCCACCAATAGCCTAAAGCTTCTTTATCAGCTGCAAACGTCTCACAGTGGACCGGCGCTTTTCCTTTTTGTCTTACTTGGTGTTTGCAATGGAGTGAAAGTTGACATCGGATACATTGCAGCTCAACTCGTTTATAGAACGACACTTCGACTTCCATGATCCTCCATCTTATTCAATGAATTTGGATATAAACTCCTACACGAAAAGGCTTAAATAAGAAATGAGTTTAGTTAAACCTGTTCCCACTCAACTATAGTCAACTGATGTATTCGTTCAACTAGACTTACGATATAGTAAACACGTCTTTGTACGTCGATACTCATTTCGAAGACCTATTGAAAAAGTATACAAAGGACTCTTCAAAGTACTTTAGCATGAACCTAAGTACTATGATATCGATAAGAATGGAACGAACCATAGCATCAGCATCGATTGCATCAAAGCAGTGTATCTAAAAGGGAACCCTATTTGCATCGATTTTCCTTCGGTACAATCGAAAGACACGACTCCTACACTTGCGTCAAGGATTATATCGAACACCGACCACCACATAATTGGTAATCCCGACGTGAGAACGGGAAGCGAATTCCGGCGAAATAATCAAATCCCAAAAATCCGATTCTCTTAATTTGGATTATCATATGAACTATAATTACAACTGTGAATTTATATTACTATTTTAGTTACTCTTACATTATTTCGCAAACATTATTAAACGTGACGATTATAATCATAATCATAATAAATAATTATTATTCATAAACAATTGATATATTGGTGCAATTTAGTAAGTCTGTTCCATTTTATAAATTGTACCATTTTTTTATTATCATTGTTTTTGTCCGTCTATTTTTCCTTCTGACAGTTACATTATTTTCGTGCGCTACTTAATTTTTTCATAAACATGTCCTACAAAAACACAGTTTCAAGCGTACACCAAACCTCGTCCGTGAGGTCTCTTAACCTCCCTGCTTCTTCTTTTAAAATCACAGACCCAAAACTTTGGTTTATAAGACTTGAAAATTATTTTCTCGCTAACCGCATTCTTTTACAAAAAGGATAAGTTCGGCCTCACAAGCACACTACTCCCAGACGAAGTAGCCGACAGCGTTCGAGAGGCACTAGCAAAACCAGACACAGAAAAACCATACGACGTGCTAAAAGAGACAGTAATTAAAACTCTCTCTCTCAGTGACCAACAAGCCATCGAACAACTCCTTAACCAAATACAAATTGGAGATAGAACCCCATCACAACTAAAAAATTATATGAAAAGTTTACTTGGCGATAGACACATTGACAATAATCTCTTTTATCAACTGTGGCTCCGCCGACTCCCGGCAAACATACAGCAGATCCTAGCTGTGGGAGATACAGATGCTGATTTAGACAACATAGCAAAGATTGAATAGTGGTTTTAATAACTGATGATAATGATCAGGATTTGCACGTGCGCGCACACGTTTGTGTGTATGTGTGTACAACATTGGAATGGATACAATAAAATGTGAATTCATATTACCCACAATGTAGGAGAGAAGATCACAGAAATAGTTGAAATAGTAGTAAACAAGAAGAAAAGAGAAATCAAAGCAAAAAATCCAGACAAGTTAGATAACCTGTAGTAGCAGAATAGAGAACCAATACTGTGTAGTACAAGAAAGATAAATGTTTATATTGCCTTGGAAAATTAAATTCATTTTGTATGCAATATACAATTGATAGTATGTCTCTCATTAAGTAATTAATGAACCACTTCATTAGTGTCTTTCATTATGTATGCCTGTGTGTGTGTGACAAAGATAGAATGGGTTACAATACCTTCTGTTTCATCAATTGCATAGGATAATTTCTCAGTTAATTGTTCATATGATCGATATGGTGGTAGATCTAATCGATTGATACATGTATGACTTCGAGGTAGCCATGAATCTTTACCAATATATTCAATACAAAATGGTTGTGGACCATTATTACCCATAAGATTTTTAAATCCTCCAACAGGGACACGACATGTGCCAGTGACAAACTGAAGTAATCGAATACGTCTTTGTTGAGTTAAACTTTGAACAAATTTCCAAAACCATAAAACTTGTGGAGATCGAGCATCGTATTTTTTATAAGTTGTATGCGATAGAATATACGAAAGAAGCAAGCAAGCAAGCTCTCCACTACACAATGTGACGGTAGACGATAGACTTGATACTCTACAGAAGGAAATAAATGTTTTGTGCCGAAAACTCTCAGAGTTAACGCAGAGAGAAAAGCCACGAAGGTCATCGCGAGATCGTTCGCGTGAAAGGACCCGGTCAACTTCTAGACGACGCACAACTCCCGCGATATGTTGGTATCATCAAATGTTCGGCTACAGGGCCAGAAAGTGCCTACAACCTTGTAGATTTAACAGGAATAGTAACCGATACCCACGAGTATCAATGGCAACAGCATCAACACACATAATGCCTGAAAATAGTCGCCTCTTTTATATACAAGACCGGACCACTGGCGCACAATTCTTAGTTGACACTGGAGCGGAAATTAGCGTAGTACCTCCATTTAACGAGGAAAGAAAAAACATTAACCCGTCGTTAGTGCTAAGAGCAGCAAACAAATCAGATATTAAGACATATGGTAAACGGAAATTGTCCCTAGATTTTGGACGTGGCGCTTCATACCGTTGGAACTTTGTCATAGCAGACGTATCGATGCCCATAATAGGCATAGATTTCTTATGTAACTTTGACCTGCTAGTAGACTCTAGACGACACAGACTTATAAACGGCAGTCAAACCACTTCGATAAGAGGAATACTTACGGAAGCCGTTTCAATGAACCTTGTGATAGATAAAAGTTGTGGTGATCCATATAAATTGTTGCTAAGGGAGTTCCCTGAACTCGTAAAAGTAACATACAATAAAGCGGATCTCAAACATTCTATTCAGCATCACATCGTAACGAATGGTCCACCAATCAATGCAAGACCAAGAAGGTTAGATCCCAAAAGACTAGCCATCGCAAAACAGGAATTCGACAAGCTAATGAGGCTAGGCATTATAAGGCCATCGAACAGCCCGTGGGCATCCCCGCTACATATGGCCCCGAAAAAGAATGGAGAGGTTAGGCCATGTGGGGATTACAGAGCACTAAACAAACAAACGGTAGCTGACAGATATCCTATACCGCACATTCATGATTTCACCTACAGTATAGAAGGCACTACTATCTTCTCGAAGATCGACTTAGTCAGAGCATACTACCACATCCCTGTTGCCCCACAAGACATACCGAAGACAGCAGTAACAACCCCATTTGGGCTATATGAATTCCTGCGTATGCCTTTTGGACTGACTAACGCGGCACAAACCTTTCAGCGGTTTATCGACCAGGTCATTAGAGGTTTACCTGGGGTATACGCGTATATCGACGATTTATTAGTAGCTAGCACCACTAAGGATGAGCATATACAACAACTACGGCAATTATTTATGCGACTCAGAGAACACGGCATTTCTATAAATATTGAGAAGTGTGAATTCGGAAAAGAATCTTTACAGTTCCTAGGTCACAATATAACTTCTCAAGGCATCACACCAATAGCAACAGAAGTCGACGCCATTAGGAATTATCCCCTACCCGACTCATGGAAAAAGTTACGCCGATTTCTCGGGTTAATAAATTATTACAGACGATTTATCCCGAATTGCGCGTCAATATTGCAACCACTAACAGATGCATTACGCGGAAACGCACGGACATTCCAATTATCACCAGACGCGATCCAAGCATTCGAGAACGCTAAAAAAGCACTAAATAAAGAAGTGACACTAACTAGACGAAAGAGCGAAACACCGTTAGCTATCATGACGGATGCATCAGACGTAGCGGTAGGAGCCGTTTTACAACAATTAGTAAATGGCATATGGGAACCGCTCTCATTTTTTCGAAAAGACTGAATCCGACACAAACAAGATATAGTACTTTCGGAAGAGAACTCCTAGCGATTTACTTGGCAATAAAACATTTCCGACATATGATTGAGGGTACCATTTTCACAGTATATACAGACCATAAACCCCTCACAAAAGCATTGAACGCCAAACAGGACAACTACTCGCCGAGGGAAATCCGACAATTAGAATTTATTTCCCAATTCACGTCTAACATACAGTATGTCAAAGGCAATAGTAACGAAGTGGCAGACGCGCTATCCAGAACGATGGTCAACGCTCTCGTCCAGTCCGAAATCGATTATCACAAGTTAGCAGCATTACAAAATATCGACGTCGAGTTAAACAGACTAAAGTCTGCCAACACAACCTCGTTAGTTCTCAAAGAAACTCCATTGGAAGAAGTAAGCATCACCTGCGATATTTCTACAGGTCAACCAAGACCATTTATTCCAAAGCCGCTAAGGCGAAACATTTTCGAAGCCATGCACAATATTTCGCATCCCGGAATAAAGGCCACCATCAAACTAATCAGCGAACGTTTTGTATGGCCAAGTATGAATCGGGATATTCGTAATTGGACGCAAGCGTGTATAAAATGCCAGAGAGTTAAGATACATCGCCACACCAGTTCCGCAGTAGGTCATTTCCGTCATCCCGATAACAGATTCGAGCACGTACATATCGATATTATAGGACCACTGCCGGTTTCGAATGGTTTCAGTTACATTTTCACTTGCATTGATAGATTCACGCGATGGCCTGTAGCTGTGCCCATAAAAGATATTACAGCCGAAACTATCGCAAAAACCCTAGTAGAGCATTGGATTTCCCATTATGGCGTACCTACTAATATCACAACCGATAGAGGAGCTCAATTCGAGAGCCGCCTCTTCCAACAACTCACAGAACTACTCGGAATCAAACGAATTCGCACAACATCCTACCATCCGATGTCGAATGGTATGGTAGAGAGATTGCATCGGCAACTTAAAGCTTCTCTTACAGCTGTCATCAGCAATAACGATTGGGCCAGCAAGCTACCGTTAGTCATGTTGAGCTTAAGATCAACAATCAAACAAGATATAGAATGCTGCCCAGCAGAATTGGTTTATGGAACCACACTACGTCTACCAGGAGAGTTTTTCACTGCAGGTAAAAGCGTTCCAACTGATATAGCGGACTATGTACAGCGTCTTAAGCAGCATATGAGTAGTCTAAGGATAACGCTTCCGAGACAACATCAACACCGTGTGTACATACCCAAACAACTAAGTGACAGTACCCATGTGTTTATCAGAAGGGATAATGTGCAACGTCCCTTACAACCGGCCTACGATGGTCCATTTAAAGTGATTAGAAGAGACGACAAAACTTTTACTGTAGACAAAGCTGGAAAAAGGGATGTAATTAGCATCAACCGAGTCAAACCAGCTTTCATCGAAACCTACGATCAGCTAGTACATACATATACTGCGAAAACCGTTGAACCATCGAAACGTCAGTTCCAATCATGAACGAGATAAACGAACACAAACAAAGAGAATCTGTAGTGGCATTGGACAATAGCAACACAATCCACAAAGCTGTGAACACGAGACTACTCAGAAAATAGATATTCAATATTTAACGCGGAGAAATACCTAACGATGGAGAAGGCGCGAACAATGAATTGAATGGACTGGGTTTGATTGGATGGCATGGCTCGGCCATGCAGGCGTGGTCTCTGCTGAATGTTACCTTATATCTTCTATTCATATTAAATATATTGTTCTCTCTCTAGCCTAACCTTGTTCTACATCATGTATTGGTAATTGATACGATAGAGTGAGTTGGTGTAGTCGATGGTGTGACTTCGAAGTCCACGTAAGATCCACGTAAGATCTTATAGATTAGGCAGTTATATCATGACAAATCTACAAATTTAGGATTAGGTCTATTATTAGAGCAGTACTAATATCATAGTAGACCATAGTTCTACATTGGTGAGCCCGACGTGATGTAAGAGCCATGAAACTTGCAGTGGCAGCTACCGCTGCAGGAGTAAGAGCCAAACCTGACTGCTGAGCTAGTGCTGCTATCTGAGCAGTTAGTTCGTTAATCCCCATATTGCTCGTATTTGGAGGTGCAATCATCCCAACCGGGAGATGGATACCTTGGTGTGCCATATTCGGTACGACGGAATTTTTGGAAATTTGAAGAAACATGAACAGGATTGTTGCTATGATGTCTTACACTCCCAGCTGTGGGTCTTCGAAGAGAAATTAGCTCCTCCTCAGTTAGTGGATTATTGAGATAATCTCTGCATTTATCACTCTCTTGACGAACTTCCAATGGACCACGATTTTTCGAAAATTGCACACGCAGGGAACAGCATCCAGTGTATATGTTTTACCCGTTTAAATGTAGCATTGCAACAAATGCATGAATGTGATTACCAAACTCGACTAATCCATGATACTGGTTGTTTTTCAGATAGGTAACAATCCTTAGTATTTTTCCATATCGGTAAAATATCTTGTGTAGAATAGTATGGTTGATCTGCTGTCCCATTATGTTATCAACGACAACACGCAGAACTGTAGTAGGCATCCCAGAATTAGCGCCGCTGAGATCCTGTTGAACGATGCAATTTGCGTTCTGAATTGCATTGCCTATGCTACTGTTTTCCGAATGTAATTCGAGATGTTGGTGTTTAGAATACTGCATGACCAGAGTGCGTCCTCTTAGCGTAACTTGGTATTCGCGATAGCACGAAACCATCATGATCGCACTCTCTAGGCATTGCATTTCCAACAGAGCATGGTTAGCTTTTTTAGAAAGCACTATGTTTTCTAGCAAACCGAACGGGATGCCGAGAAGAGCGATTTCATGTTCTGTAGCATCGTCTGGCATGTTACGAATATGAACAACTTTTGATGGAACAGTTTCAACATATTCAATTCTTGACATTTTGTTTTCGTTAGTATCAGTTTCCATTGGAGCATGACCATTTCCGTTCATTATAAATCCATTAGCTTCATCACGCTTGCGTTTACTTGACATCAGGGCCGTATAGGCGCTTGTAGACATGGCTGTCATTCGAAATTGACTTATAATTATCACTAGTGTTGTTTTTCTTTCATCTTCATTCACTACAGATGATTACAGTATGTTTCTCTATCAGTTGCTCATTCAGTAAATATCTCAAAACCTTGTCAGTCTAATTGATGGTTTAGCGACACAATCATGCATGCAAATAATCAATATAAGCAGTCGAGCAAATCTCCTGCAAACTGAAAACATTAATGTCGAATTTACCCCAACACTGACTAAGGTTCAAGCCATTATCATAGACATGAGTTGGGAGTGTACTCCCCTTGGTTACAACTTATGTTCTCCCTGATAATCACATGAGCATCACTCATTATTAATCATCTTGTAAAAACTTATTTAGCCAAATACATCTTGCAGCACCACATCACTTCGTAATGACACAGGCCTAACTGATTTTAATAACTTATAACCACTATATCTCAATTAAATCTTATTCCGCCTTATAATAAACTGCATACTTGCAACTAACTTGTATGCCCAATCAGCCGGCAAGTATAAATATAAATAAATAGTCTGCCACAGATCAGAACATTGAGTCTAGAGCATGTCTCCTACGAATACACTCATGTTTAACAATTTGTTCCTAGCTATCTGTCCAAAATTCATATAATCATCACTCACGTAATTAAATTTTGCTTTGATAACCATTCATGTGTATTAGTAGTATTACTAAATTCTATCACGGTCAAGTAAAAATGAGGTTGAGAAAATCTCCCCGTAACTAAATAAACCGTATCAAACTAACTGGAACACTAGTTGGAATTCTTTTCCACGTTATTACTTTTGTTCCTTCAGTTAGCCTACTAATACAGATGCATTTGGAATTCAACTCATATGGACAACTTACCGGCATAATCGTTATTTGATTTCACAATTTAAACCAAAACTAATACCAATATTAATATTTCTACAATATTCATCACTTTAATATTTCTAAACGCAAAATACTTACTACCTATACGTTAAGTTATTAACCAACGGCTATTAACACGCATCGTTTTATTATCATTATTATTGTAACCCCATTTTTTATAGCTCAAATAATCTTCACCCAAATTTTCATTTCAAGCATGTTAAGCATGAAGGCAGATCTTTTAAAATTATTACATGTATTTCCAGACCAGATGCTGCCGCTTTCTTTTTGATTTATCTTTCAGCTTACCAATACCCGGAGGATTCTTATTATCCTTGGTAACCCCGCGCGCGACGATCCCATCCAATTTGGTATCGAACCAACATCACGTTGATTCTGGTGGGAGAGTAGTGTAGTGGCATTGGACAATAGCAACACAATCCACAAAGCTGTGAACACGAGACTTCGAAGTCCACGTAAGATCCACGTAAGATCTTATAGATTAGGCAGTTATATCATGACAAATCTACAAATTTAGGATTAGGTCTATTATTAGAGCAGTACTAATATCATAGTAGACCATAGTTCGACATATCCACTAACCACAAGGTCTGGTCGAAGAGTAAGATGGCCCAACGTTATGTCGCCGCAGTCTTCTATTAATAATTTTCTACTATTTTAAAATATTAATTATAACTTCCACTTCATTGTATACACATGCATTACTAAGTTCATGTTATATGCTATAAAACTCAACATATCTTATGTAACCCTACACTTGCACGTATAATTTTTGTTTAAAATGTAAAGCAATACCACATTCCTTCTAATTATTGCTATTATTTTATATAACCTCACGGACGGGCACAAACCAAATGTACAGTACACACTAACTTCATCTTAATTTTGTACGAACCATTCTTTTTTAAACGATTGTAACCACCCCATTCAGTTTACTATTTTGTTGTGCAAACACAGACATTTTTCCATATATCTTTGTTTGCAAGGGGTGCTATTATAGTGAATCACGTGCAATTGAGTTTATTCTCATTTAACTCAGTTAAGCCCTTCTGCTAACTCATTTAGCGGACAAAGTCATCCGCACCACAACAACTTATTGTACCCTTATTATTTTGTGCTTGTATGAAATAAGTATGCTTGAATATTGATTACGGCCTACGCATTTATTCACTCTGCTAGTCTTACTACTAACTGATTATTTGATTCGATTACTCATTCATTTCACATGGTATATATATGTCCATGTTATTCATATTCAACACACGCACTCTCGCCTCACTCTTGCTCTGGCTCTCGCTCGCTTGATCGCCTTTCGGCACAACTATTTTATGCTTGTTTAGCGCATCTGTACATTTGGATATATGTGTGTGGTCTCGCAATAAACGTAATCAACACTCCGTATTTGCCTTCTGATTAATATACCGTTGGGACATGATATAGAACGGTTATCAAGACGAGCTGTATACGAAGTTTAAGGATTATATCGAACACCGACCAAACAACAGCTTGTAGTTTTATGAGAGAAAATGAGCCAAGACACCCCACGAACAACAGACACTGGAATTTCTAACGGTTGAATGTGTCAGCTCTAAAGGACTATCTTCAACAAGTGGATTGGAAAATTCACCCTCAACTTGATGTAGATGATCATTGGGTTTTCTTACTGCACGCGATCTCATGTGCTAAAACGCAGTCTGTTCCTCCAATGGTCCCCAAAATCTACAAGCAACCTACACTCATCAAGAACCACACTCTTCGTTTGCTAAGCCGCAAAATGCACTGTTGAGTGGAATACAAACTCACAGTCCACCACAAAGAATGTCCGTCCGGTCATCAAGAGCCTAGGATTCAGAAACGTGCTTCAACCTCCAAACAACAAGGTGCTGAACCTTAACGCACCGGAAAACCTGGGAAAACAATAACGTTTCGTGATGACTCTCTCATAATCATGAACCTCAAAGACAACCCTGACCTTCCCCTCAACTTGCAGGACAAAAACGACAGGATGCTCTGGGGAAATTGAACGAGAAGCTTGAACTTCCTAGAATAGAGACTTTGACAGTCACACGGCTCACTCGAGGAAAGGAATCTAAGCATCAAAATCACTCGAGGCTTCTTCGTATGACACTTAGGAATGCTACCGACGTAGCTAGTCATTTACTGAAATCCAATGGGAACGTCAGAATACTGTCCAACGTACTGTATTCCGAGTGCAACCTCCTCCGGAACATCCCTAAAGAATCTCGCGAGAAGTTTTTCCGCGGAAGAAATATCATTGTGCAAGATGTACCGGAAAATACGGACCCTAGTGAAGCAAACCCTGATATTAGGGAGTGGAAATTCATCAAACAGTCCTTGAGGTTCAAAAACATGCTGACTCAACATGTGACGAGACTAGCCAAGAAGGAGGGTGATTCTAGACCCCAGCTAATGAGGACAACCTTCCCATCCTCCCATATGGCGGCTGCAAGTCAGGAAGCATTTCATGCCAACAGACGTCGGTTGACAACTGGAGTCCATGTGCACCCAGACAGGCAACATGACGCCAAGATCAAGTACAACGGCAAGTTGGAGCTGACCATTCCACTTGTGGACCGTCTTGATCACAAAAAAAACGTGTAAAAGACAGGGCCTTCCAACTCGTCAAACCTTATACAGGTAGGCTACCTGTCCATTCACGTAAGGCTTATAAAGACAAACAGACAGAAGCTCACGCACTTCAAAACGAAAGCATAAACTGCTTATACATGATCGACGAGAGTCTACCAAACAAAATGGATGAGCTACGTGAACTTAGCAATGCTAATAAGGTTCATTTGATGGGAATATCTGAAACTTGGATATCTCAGTTTACGGACCAAGAGCTAGCAATATCTGGGATGTCCTTGTTTCGCGACGACAGAAAAACAGGAATTAGGGGTGGAGTAGCCGTATACATATGATCTTACCTGGAGGTACACAAAGTTCACAACCATGAGTTTAACAATCTTGAGGAATTTGTATGGTGCCCTGTAATATTGTCTACTACTTCGAAGTGCCTAGTCGGGGTCATCTATAGGAAGCCCGCTGCTGACTGTAGATCACCAATGTAGATGATCTATGTCGTGATGATTGGAGGCCTACCCGTGTTACACGTGAACGGTGTGACAAACTAGCTAACATTGAAGTCACACCTCGTGTTCAGTACCTCAGGTGAAGTACCCCATTAACGTATCAGGGCACCATAGATGCTTTGAAGACTGTGTAACACAGAGGACGTTATTACAGAAATATATTAGCTAAAGTAGATACAAGCGAAAGTAAGACCACTGCCGCATGGGCCAGTCCATGGCATACGATTAACTGATGCACGTTGGTTGTCCTCGACCTTGACGAGGATCGACGAGTTGTTCGATATTCAATGACTCGAATGCTGGATGATATGGCTAGGGCTTAATGACATTTCGCAGGCCCTATAGGAAGCCCACTGCTGACATCGAGTATGTTGGAATGACTATTCCGCTCTACGCGTCTCGGATTCACTCATATCCGGATTCTAGGGGACTTCAATCTCCCTAGATTAAATTTCGCGGAACATACGTATATTGGAGGTGAAAACTCAACTGAAGCTCGGTTCTTCAACCTCATTCAGGATCTGAGATTATTCAAAAATATGAATCCGACAACTCCTTGGAGAAATAGTCAAACACCATCGCGCCTAGACTGGATATTTACAAGCGAAGAATTCCCAGTTGACAACCTCTTAATCCTGGTTCACCTGGGTGGAAGCGATCACGCCGTCACAGCCTCTAGTTTTATGAGTAACGACGGTGACGCCGCTAACCCTCTGAGTGAACAATACTCTGGGACATTTCAACCGATCCACATCAACTTTACTGATGACAGCTTCATCTGCAATTGCACAGGACTTTCCGAAGTGAACCTGAGCGCTGACTTGGTGTACCGGAAACTGCAGCACCTAAAAAAGACAATTCTCCTGGTCCAGATATGGCTCGTTCTGCTATAATGAAAGAAGCAGCTTCAATCCTGACAACAATGTCTAGCGTGACGTTCTCACACTCGTTAAACCAAGACAAACTACCGGAAATTTGGAAGCTGGCTCACATCACACCGATTTCCAAAAGTGTTCGGAGCAGCGAACCTTTAAGTTAACGACCGATGTCTCTTCTCTCTATTCCTTCAAAAATTTTGGAGTTCCTTTATATGCGACGGCATGCACGATTATTTGTTATCCTTAAACTCCTTTCTTCTCCCACATCATGGTTTCAGGAAGTGTCGTTTTTGTATACCCAACCTGCTGACTGCGGCGTACAGATGGACTGTAGTGGCATTGGACAATAGCCACACAATCCACAAAGCTGTGAACACGAGACTACTCAGGAAATAGATATTCAATATTTAACGCGGAGAAATACCTAACGATGGAGAAGGCGCGAACAATGAATTGAATGGACTGGAGTTGATCGAGTGGCATGGCTCGGCCATGCAGGCGTGGTCCATCTGAATGTTACTTATATCTTCTATTCATATTAAATATATTGTTCTTTCTCTAGCCTAACCTTGTTCTACATCATGTATTGGTAATTGATACGATACAGTGAGTTGGTGTAGTCGATGGTGTGACTTCCACGTAAGATCTTATAGATTAGGCAGTTATATCATGACAAATCTACAAATTTAGGATTAGGTCTATTATTAGAGCAGTACTAATATCATAGTAGACCATAGTTCTACATTGGTGAGCCCAACTAAAGAAACGCAACCTATTATAATAGGATTAACAATATATTGTTAATCCTTATTTCCACTTAAACTTTCTCGATCGATTTTATATATATGTTAACCCAGTATTCTAATAGTCCTCTGATTAATGCTCACATGCGTTATCGTAATGTTATATTGATTACTTCTCATAACATACTAGGTCAATCGATAGTAAAAACTGGTCGTCTAAATTAACTAATTAGCTTTGATGGTTCGTTAACAAGCTTTAATAGCATTTACATGCTTCAGCGACATAGTCTTGTTTAAACATCAAGCTCTAGCAAATACGACATGCAAATAACGTAAATATACATTGACTAACAACGTAAGCAAGGACTAAGTAGTTATCTGGATCTAATTCTTAGTGCTCCTTCACTTAACACCTCATCCTGT
Organism: Schistosoma mattheei; assembly: GCA_944470405.2. NCBI lineage: Eukaryota > Metazoa > Platyhelminthes > Trematoda > Strigeidida > Schistosomatidae > Schistosoma > Schistosoma mattheei. The sequence continues at coordinate 82,493,430 of OX103947.1, forward strand.
TTTAAACTATGCACTATCCTGTAATATCTTTTCTTCCGACCACTGCCTGCCTAATTTCATATTCTCGAGTTCCATTGCCAAACAACAAGGATGACACTTCTCCAAAAACATACGGTGAGTTTCAGCTATAGTTTTCTGCAATCATAAGGTCATTTTAGATAACTCGTTCAATGGCGACCACACAATTATCTGGATTCATTCATTGTTCTGATCCGAGCGAGTGGCAAAAACGTCAACAGCATCAAGCCCCCGGAATTAATTGCCATACTGCATGTTTTATTCTGGATACTTTTGGATCATTACTACTCCACGAATGGCGTTATATATGTCGTCCACTGAATAATCTAATTTTCAAAAATAATCCAGGCGAGTTCAACTATTTTACTTAATGATTTTTTGTACTTAACATGTATATATTTTCCAGTTGCTTTTGCCATATTTGTAAGTGTCCCTAGGCTAAATGCAGTAACTTCTTATGGAATGTTTATAACGCGTCATATTCCTGCCTGAAGTTTCACAAGCAGTCTTAACTTTAAAATTATTTTCTGGTCATGTTCATTATTTTTAAATTGTCATATACGTCAACAACCTGCATGTTAACCTGGCCCATACATACGTTACACTATATCTCATGTCTTCTAAATTTAGAAATCATCTGAATCGCCTTTAACATTTATCAATAAACCCATCATAGTCGTTGTTGCTAATCGTATTTGGGTTTATGGATTGGTTTATCATATTAGCAGCCTAAAATGCGAACATAGTTTAGATAATAAGATTAAAAATTTAGGTACTATCAACTGCACTAGTAAAATAACTAAATCCTCAGGTAGCTGTTGGCTAAACAAACGTTTAAAATCAAAACTCCGTAGCCTACTAGAATTAACACTAAACGAATATTTCTGAATTAAAATTTATAATTAAATTAGGCGTCTCGGATTCTTTAACGTTACAAATTTCTGATAATTTCGAATCACCTAAAGCAACAATACCTATTTTTCCACTGACTAATCCTCATCAACACTATAACTAGTTAAACATAATAGTTTCAGGATATCGTCATAAAGCATTGTCATGACTTGACAATCACGTAATATGATTGATAAAATTAATGAAACTATTAACAAAATCGGTCAGCAAATTGACTTATAATTATCACTAGTGTTTTTCTTTTATCTTCATTCACTACAGATGATTACAGTATGTTTCTCTATCAGTTGCTCATTCAGTAAATATCTCAAAACCTTGTCAGTCTAATTGATGGTTTAGCGACACAATCATGCATGCAAATAATCAGTATAAGCAGTCGAGCAAATCTCCTGCAAACTGAAAACATCAATGTCGAATTTACCCCAACACTGACTAAGGTTCAAGCCATTATCATAGACATGAGTTGGGAGTGTACTCCCCTGGTTACAACTTATGTTCTCCCTGATAATCACATGAGCATCACTCACTATTAATCATCTTGTAAAAACTTATTTAGCTAAATACATCTTGCAGCACCTAGTAATATGACACATAACTGATTTCAATAACTTATAACCACTATATCTCAATTAAATCGTATTCCGCCTTATGATAAACTGCATACTTGCAACTAACTTGTATGCCCAATCAGCCGGCAAGTATAAATATAAATAAATAGTCTGCCACAGATCAGAACATTGAGTCTAGAGCATGTCTCTTACGAATACACTCATGTTTAACGATTTGTTCCTAGCTATCTGTCCAAAATTCATATAATTATCACTCATGTATTTAAATTTTTTTTGATAACCATTCATGTGTATTAGTAGTATTACTAAATTCTATCACGGTCAAGTAAAAATGAGGTTGAGAAAATCTCCCCGTAACTAAATAAACCGTATCAAACTAACTGGAACACTAGTTGGAATTCTTCTCCACGGTATACTTTTGTTCCTTCAGTTAGCCTACTAATACAGATGCAATTGGAATTCAACTCATATGGACAACTTACCGGCATAATCGTTATTTGATTTCATAATTTAAACCAAAACTAATACCAATATTAACATTTCTACAATATTCATTACTTTAATATTTCTAAACACAAAATACTTACTACCTATACGTTAAGTTATTAACACGCATCGTTTTATTATTATTATTGTAACCCCATTTTTTATAGTTCAAATAATCTTCAACCAAATTTTCATTTTAAGCGTGTTAAGCATGAAGGCAGATATTTTAAAATTATTACATGTATTTCCCGACCAGATGCTGCCGCTTCTTTTTGATTTATCTTTCAGCTTACCAATACCCGGAGGATTCTTATTATCCTTGGTAACCTCCGGCGCGCGACGATCCCATCCAATTTGGTATCGAACCAACATCACGTTGATTCTGGTGGGAGAGTAGTGTAGTGGCATTGGACAATAGCCACACAATCCACAAAGCTGTGAACACGAGACTACTCAGGAAATAGATATTCAATATTTAACGCGGAGAAATACCTAACGATGGAGAAGGCGCGAACAATGAATTGAATGGACTGGAGTTGATCGATGGCATGGCTCGGCCATGCAGGCGTGGTCCATCTCAATGTTACTTATATCTTCTATTCATATTAAATATATTGTTCTTTCTCTAGCCTAACCTTGTTCTACATCATGTATTGGTAATTGATACGATACAGTGAGTTGGTGTAGTCGATGGTGTGACTTCCACGTAAGATCTTATAGATTAGGCAGTTATATCATGACAAATCTACAAATTTAGGATTAGGTCTATTATTAGAGCAGTACTAATATCATAGTAGACCATAGTTCTACAGGACAACCGTCTTTGATCGCAAGGTTAAAGTTGAAGTCATTACCTTGATTTATCAAAAGTTTTTGATAGTGTCAGGCATATATGTCGTATCAATAAACTCGAACGACCGGGTACCAGACTATCTCTAATTGATTGGCTCACTTCACATCTAAAAATCGACATTTTAAGATCAGGGTTAACTTCACTTTATCTCTGGCTACGGAGTGTCCTCCTGGGGACCCCAGGGTTTAGGACCCCTTCTCTTCTTGATTTATGTAAATGATCTTTCACGACAGGTATTGTCAGATTTATTACTTTTTGCTGATGACGTGAAACTTTGTAGAGATACACAATCAAGACTATATATAGGCACTTCAGGTGGATCTGTAACAGCTTAGGTTGGTTGGTTAAGAGTTGACTCCAAACAACCAAGCATATGCCAAAACAGTATTGTTCAAGTATCCATTCACTTCCTTATTTTGTATAAGCGTTATATTCCCTATTATCCCATATTGAATATTGAGAGCCTTTGCTTGTCTGAATGGATAATCCCACACTCCACTGTGACTGCGCAAAGATCGAAATAAAGACCTATTTGTTACGTCCAAGTATGAGTTTCGCTCGTTCCAGTTATTGGAGTACGGACTATCGATCCACTTGCAAATTACGAACCCAAATTAACAACAGAACCAAGTTCCAATTTAGATACCAAATTTATTCGTAATTCACAAATAATCGACCAAATGTCGTTCTAACAACAATAATTATACCAAATACAAAACATACCTTCAATTTTGTAGGTTCCCGGAGCAAAACTCCCAAATACCAAACCAAAGGCAAAGAGAGCACCAAAATACCAAACCAAAGACAAACCAAAATGTCCGAAATAATGATATAAACAAACAAGTTCAAAGTTAAGTAAAACAATTACATCCAAAAAACACAGTAAATTATTAATGTACAATAAAAGGTTTTAATCCGCAAAATGTCTTCAGTTCTCCCGTAACACTATTCACTACTTGTCTGATTTCTTCTATCAATACCACGAGGGTTGCCTTAAGGCACGAAACTGGTGAGCCCTTTTTGAACACAAATTTCACCTCATTTCTGTTATTAACATTTTTTTTACTTAATCGTAAAAGTAGACCTGATTGTCCGTAAACTAAGTTGGGTATATAACTAGTTCATTCCGTATTATTTTAAGTTATTCGTGTTATAGTAACCATTTTTCGTGCCAACTTTATTGCTATATTTGTCACATACCTCATGTCAGACTCAATGGAAACCCATAATCTGGAGGATTTGTCACCAGTGGAGATAGACACTGTTATGACTACGAAATCCCGACTTCCAGAATTTGATCGTAGTGATCCTGAGTTGTGGTTTGCTCAACTAGAGCATTATTTCACGAGACACAATATCAAATCTGAAGGGATTCGCTATAGAGACTTGTGTTCTATCCTTCCTCCTTCAGTCGCCAAAGAAGTCCGTGACTTGATTTTAAGTCCACCATCACCACAACCATACACCATCTTAAGACGAGAGATAATGAACCGTTTATCATTATCAGATAGTCAAAGAATCCAAAGACTTTTTCAAGGTGAAACACTAGGTGATCGGTCGCCGTCACAGTTTTTACGTCACCTCCAAGTCTTAGTGGGTGATAACACAGTGGGTGAAGCAGTCCTAAAACAAGGATGGATACAAGCTCTCCCATGCTACGTCCAACACTGTTTGGATGCACAAGATCCTGAAACCTCATTATCTCATTTAGCGCGTATAGCCGACAGAATAATGGAAAGAGGTCCTCCAACTGGATCAGGCACAATAAATCACACACAAAAAGTAGAATCAGCAAAAGACCCCGTAATAGAAGGACTCATTGCGAGTGTTAAGAGTCTCACTGAGGCTGTCACCAGAATGCAAATGGGTCATAGAAACAGGAGCAGGTCACCACAACGACCACGATCCAAGTCACAAAACAGGTCACAAATGTCTAGACAATCTGGGCAGTTTTGTTGGTACCACTGGAAGTTTGGTGTCAACTCAACCAAGTGCATGCAACCATGCGCCTGGCCTAAGCATAATTCTAAGACAGCGGGAAACGAGTAACCCCTCCCCAGGTCGCGACGACTGAGGAGGGGCGCCTAAACAGTCGCTTGTTTTATGTTAGAGACAGAAACTCTGGCTTGAATTTCTTGGTGGATACTGGCGCTGCTCTTAGCATCATCCCTCAAAATAAAACTGAGATTAGTCGAGAAACATCATCAATTACACTTCAAGCTGCAAATAAAACTAAAATCGCGACATTTGGGCAGAAAACTTTAACCCTAGATTTGGGGTTCAGGAGGCAATTCCCTTGGGTTTTCACGGTAGCCGACTTAGATCTGGCAATACTGGGGATGGACTTTCTAGAGAGATACGAATTTCTAGTTGACACCAAGAAACGGCGATTAACACTAAAAGAAACTTCGTATTACACAAAAGGCAAAGAAAGTCACATCAGCTCTCTTAACTTGATTCAAACTCCTCCAGTAACAACAGCGAAATTCCAAGATATACTCGCGGAATTTCCAAACTTAACTAAACCAAACCCACAGCCTTCTAAAGACAAACTAAAAGTAAGTCACACTATCAAAACCGAAGGTGCACCGGTGTTTGCAAAACCCAGGAGACTAGCACCAGATAAGCTCAAAATCGCTAGGGCCGAGTTTGATTATATGCTACAATTGGGTATTATCCGTCCCTCTGATAGTCAATGGGCATCCCCTTTGCATATGGTCCCAAAGAAGAATGAAGGTGACTGGCGACCGTGCGGGGATTACAGAGCCCTAAACCGTCAAACCGTACCAGATAGGTACCCAATACCTCATATCCAAGATTTCGCAAACGGTTTACAGGGTATGAACATATTCACTAAAATTGACTTAGTCAGGGCATATCACAATATCCCGGTGGCTGATGAAGATATTCCCAAGACAGCTATTACAACACCCTTTGGCTTATTCGAGTTTGTACGCATGCCATTCGGCCTGAGAAACGCGGCACTTCCTCAGATATTCTTATTCCACATTCTCACACTTTCTCTTGAAAGCACGCAGCAAACCGTCAGCGATAGTTGTAGAAGAAATCACATGCTACAAAATAAGATGACAAGCTAGTAAATGAAGAGACATCCATGGACTATCGTTGACAGCGTCAGTCGTCACTGATTGTAAGTCAAACAGTGAGGGATTTGATAATTTTCCCTTGGGATGAGAAATAGAACTGAGGTGTTTTCGATATACAGGTTAAGCGAACCGACGTTCCTACGGAAGTCGATTCTAGGGGGAAGCTAATGTGACAGCTTAGGTTGGTTGGTTAAGAGTTGACTCCAAACAACCAAGCATATGCCAAAACAGTATTGTTCAAGTATTCATTCACTTCCTTATTTTGTATAAGCGTTATATTCCCTATTATCCCATATTGAATATTGAGAGCCTTTGCTTGTCTGAATGGATAATCCCACACTCCACTGTGACTGCGCAAAGATCGAAATAAAGACCTATTCACTAGTTGTCTGGTTTCTTCTATCAATACCACGAGGGTTACCTTAAGGCACGAAAGATCTGACTCGACTTTAAAGTTGTGCAGACGGTAACCAGCTTACGTTTAACACTTCAAAGTGTAAAATAGTTCATCTGCGACATGTTGCGGACTACAGTCACAACTTAAGAAACTCCTCTCTAATAGTATCTTGAGTCGATAACGATTTAAGAGTCCTGGTACCGTACGATTTGAAGTCTTATGCCAACTGTGACAAAAATGCCTTTCGAGCAAACCTTGCATTAGTATCATTGAAGCGCATTTTTGGCCAGTCTGACGGAAGAGCTTTCCACATAATGTTCAACAGTTTCATTCGTCCTCATTAAGAGTACAGGAACAGTATTTCCTCCATCGCTTTAAAAGGTTATTGACCCTTTGAAGCACATCCAACGGCGAGCCACGAGTTCACTTTAGGGACTCAAATTCAAATCTTATGAAGGGCGCCTCCAATCACTTACCTTTTACCCATTAGAGTATAGGCGTCTCAGAGGTGACCTTCTGATGGCTTACAATAACCTTAACACTTCTGGACATCCCCTTGAACGTCTACTTAAGTTTAGCTTCAACACAGAACTAAATAGTAACACCCAGAAATTGGAGACACAACATAACAGAACAGACTCTAGACACGACTCCTACTCTCTAAGAGTTGTCAAATGGTGGAAGTTGCTGCCGACCGAACTAATCCAAACGACTTCCCAGGAGTCCCTTAAGAGGAAACTTGACCTATTCTTACGGACTAAGGATAACATCTTATTATGATTGAAATAGTCACATATTGTAAATTTAAAACAACATATATGAGCGAACAATATTGTTCGCTTATATATGTTATGATTTACCAATTTCTTCTCTTTCCTCTACTATCGTTAATATATCTAGTTTCCTGCCTGGAGGTATTGGTGATCCACTGCTACTAGACACGGAAGCCTGTTAAGCGAAAGCTTCCCTATTCCGTTCATGACCATCTGAAACATTTGATTTTGCGCGCTCTATTTGGAGATGAAGTTACTTTCGGACGTGATGCTTCGGAATTTTTGTAGCGTATTGTTTTTAGCACCTGATATCAGTAAGCCATTATTTGACAAAATTTAGATACACATGTGCTTTATCCAAATTCCATAATGGAACATATTTAGATTCCTGTCCATATTTTGTTGGTAGTTATATTATATCGGCTTATTGACAGTTTTCTGGTCATTCAAAAAATCATCAGTTAGTTAATAAAATTGTTTTAAATTAGACACTAAGATTATATTAGATGAACAGTTTAAACGCGATCGACGTGTTATTCATCATGATTGTATGCCCTCGCTTTGAATTCAGAGTAGATGGTTTCGTTTTTAATGAATCACAGTCCTAGTCCAACTGGTTTGAAGCTTTATTTTAGTTGACGCCAGTTTATTCTTTAAGAAATTCGATGAATTAAACACTGGTCATAGAATTCAAATGACTAGAATGTTAAAGTCCATAATCTTACAAGCTTTAATTCAGGATATCCCATCCAATATAATCTACGTGGCTGCTTGTTCATCAGGTAGTCTTCACTCTGGAGGGCATTATTCTACTTATATGTACTTCACACATAGTGGTTACGTAGCCATATTTATGCTGCTATAGTTTATCGAGCAAACACGAATAGCGTTCAATGTATGGAAAGTCGATTTAAAATGGCCAACTCTTCCTAGGACTGTACAATGAACTCGAAAACATCAGTCCAATTTATATGGTCACATATGTAGGCTGCTTACATATATACCGGATCTCTTAAGAAAAGGTTGTCGGTAATAGGAAGCAACCAAAATAAAAAATATTCATGAGTCATTGAAATGAAAATCAAAATTTAAGGTTAAGTGTCATAGGAGTAAATTTCTGGTTCCCGTCAGTATTTGTTTTGACTCCAATTTTGTCATCATCAGTTTCGACTGCTATGCGAAACCCGATCAACCTACTGCATAGCGATGAAAACTGGAAAATTGGTCTTTTGATCATCTTGATCAAACCAAACATGTTTCTAGTGACTTTCCATCTAAATGCGAAATATTACTTCAGGATTAGCCTGCATCAGTGCCCAAACTGGTCATATAAACATGGGCAGTGAGAGCGTAGATCACTTTACTCATCTTGGAAGTCTCTCTAACCTTGGTGCGTTGTTGTATAACGAATTCAAAAAGCTTCCTCGACCGACTTACATCACTCATAGCGTAGACAAAATGTCTTTATGCTGTACAGCAGTTTTCTCCGTTTTACCCTTTGACTATGGAAGATATGCCCTGGTAAGCCGAGAGTGGGGAGAGTCCGCTCTCCCTCTCGAAATGCTCTCACATAGCCACGCGTATATAGCCTCTGTCAGGGAAGTCCTACTCACTGCATTCTCGTGGCGGGGGTGTTGTTTACGAAAATGACAGGGCGAAAAGCGAATGTCCGGTGCTTTAACCGGATCCCAAACCAATGGTTCACATGGGCTTCAGTATCCTGCGGGAACAAATGGCGTATGAACCAATCGTTGGTCACCGGCTACCATGGGACTGCATCTCCTTACGATGCTCCACTGCCTTGTGGACCAGACCTTCAGGTCGAAGGCTCGGGGTGTGGCCCCTAAGATAAACACCTGCTTCGGTCTGGGCACCCGGGCAGTCTCACAGCCCTTACACATATCGAATGAGATTTGTGTGGCGCATATGTATTTAGTGCTTCCTTGTACCAATATCTATGTGTTAAAATAATAATAATTTGATCATAGATGCCTTCGAAGGATTGTTCACCTGTTTGAGTCAAAAGGTAAGATGCTGAGATTGGATATAGGGCACTGGGTAAAAATGTCAAATCGGTTGATAAGGTAATGAATCTTCGTTGATTGAGGTGGTCAAGATTGCGTACCTGGACGCGCGATACTTGCTGTAGTAGAAGCGAGTTTGAAAAAGCTAGTGTCTAGACCAGGACGTGAATCTGGTCTATGAAAACACTATCTTACTGAACATTGTAGGGAGGTGCAAACTATCAGGTTGAGGTCTGTCCGCTTATTGTAACAAATAATTGAAGACGCTTAGTGACATGATCCGAAGTTATAAAATTATTTTTTACCCTTTGTTCTTCCACTCATCCTTAGCCATATTTTCTATACCCAGTGTTTTTTCTGTCACTGATACTTTTAATTATCAGTCAGTCAGTCAGTCAGTCAGTCAGTCAGTCAGTAACAACGTAGAACTTCGTACGTACGTACATCAGTTCGAGTTGCCACACCACATTAGCACAGAGATGCAGTTGTCGATTCAAATCCCGTAGTGGTAGAGGTATAAGAGTATAAGCAGTAATCGGGAAGATTAGGGTTTGGAGATGTTATTTAAAGAGTATAATCCAGTGAAATAAATTTGGAAAGAGGAAAAAAGGGACATGAAGGATTCAGAAGATTAGAATTTGGGAGAACACAGAGAGTGGATGCACCTGCGCCATTGCAAACGATTTTGAGCCATGTCATTCAGGGTCTCTAACCATCGGTTGCTATCATCTCGCGGTCCCCAACCAGGTAGTCTACACCTACCAACATGACTCAGTTCACTTGTCAGTGACTTCATGGACTTGTGCCATGTTTTGGTTTGGCCGCCCCTAGCTTTCTTCCAACCTACTCCTATACCACTGAACATAGCACGTCGAGGCAGTCGGTCGTTGGGCATACGTAACACGTGTCCCAGCCATCTCAACTGATGAAGTTTCACTACTTCATCAATTGATTTGCCATCCTTACCTAGTACCCGTTTCCTAACAACTGTGTTACTTACTCGATGGTCCCATGATATACGAGCAATATTTCGAAGACACCTATGATCAAATACTAGTAACCTACGAATATCCTCTACTCTTACCGGCCATGTTTCACTGCCATAAAGTAGGACGGAACGAACTGCTGCGCAGTAAACACGTCCTTTGGTTGATAGACGGATATCTCGCCTACGCCATAAATGACGCAAGTTGGCAAAAGCTAGTCGAGCCTTCTGTATCCGTGCTGAGATTTCGTCACACACTAAACCACAAGGGCTGATGAGACTTCCAAGATAAGTGAAGCGGTCGACACACTCAACTACTTCACTCCCTATCACTAGTTCGGGTGTCGATGTAACCCAATCCTGAAGCAACATTTTGCATTTCGAGGGAGAGAATCGCATCCCGAACATGCTTGCATTGTTGCTTAGAGTGGTCAGAAGACTCTGCATTTTGTCAGCGTCTTCACCAAATAAAACTATGTCATCAGCATATTCTAAGTCAACAAGTGAACCTCCTGGTAGAAGTTCAACCCCTGGAAATTTAGATGAGGAGAGTGTTATCTCTAAAAGTACGTCGACCACAAAGTTGAACAAGAATGGGGAGAGTGGACAGCCCTGACGAACACCACTTGAGGTAATCAATTCTGATGACAGTTCGCCATAAGCTCTCACTCTACCAGTTGTGTTCGAGTAGAGAGCCTTTATAAGGTTAATGTACTTCTTTGGTACTCCTTTCAGTGACAAACACTGCCATAGAACCTCACGATCAACAGAGTCGAATGCCGCCTTAAGGTCGAGAAATACTACCATTGTGGGGCGTCTGAATGTGTGTCTGTGTTCTAGAACCTGACGTAGTGTGAATATCTGATCTATACAACCACGTCCAGGTCGAAAACCGGCCTGGTTTTCTCTAATCTGCTCTTCACGAGCTTTGATTAGGCGTCGAAGTATTATTGAAGCTAATATTTTAGACACTATATTAGTCAAACTGATTCCTCTGTGATTGTCACAAGAGGACTTTTGTCCTTTCTTATAGACTGGCACAATCAGTGATTGAGACCAGTCAGATGGGATTACGTCCAGTTCCCAAATTCTACCTAAGACCTCAGTTAATCTCATTGCTAATACTGGACCACCATCCTTAAAAATCTCAGGAGTAAACCTGTCAGGGCCTGCTGCTCTCCCTCGTTTCAGATTTCCTATGGCTTTTTCAACTTCGTAAAGGGACGGAGGACCTACATTAACTTGCCATTCAGGTTGACTAGAGATCGTGGGAAACCGAAGTGTGGCTGAAGGCCAGTTGAACTGATCCCTAAAGTGTTCTGCCCATCGATCCAATCTCCTGGATTGAGAATGAATAATATGTCCATCTTTCTCTGAGATTGTTTCGCTAACGGTCGGGTTCCTAATTCCGGTTTCCTTAACGAGTCTGAACAATTGTCTGCTATTACCTATTGCCGCTGCCTTTTCCATCTCTCTTGCTTTCGCTACCCACCACTGTTCGCGATCATTGCGTAGACTTCTTGTCAGCTTGCGCTTAAGCTGACTCCGCTCTTCATTATGTTCAGAGCCAGGTGGAATGAGTTTCCGAGCATCTATCAGTGCGATAGATGCTGCTGAGATCCAGTGTTGCTCCCTAACCTTCTGGTTTACCTTACTAGCAGATATCACTGCTGTTTCCACAGCTTTTCGGATATCATTCCATGCTGCATCGGGGTGGGCATCACATACATGGCTGCCTAACTGTTTTCCTAGTTGTTCCTGAAATATACTCTTAGCTTGACTATCATTAAGTAGGCCCTAAGAGGTTTCCTTGCAGCGTCTTTCCTACGTCCAGTAAGACGCAAGCAAATACGCGCTCGCACTAGAGCATGATCTGAATCTAGGCATGTGCTCCAGAATGAGCGACAGTCTTCTATCGAGCCCCTCCATCGGTGGCTGATAGCGATGTGATCTATTTGGGTCCAACGTTGGGACGAATTAGGGGGTCGCCATGTTAAAAGATGTTTTTCCTTATGCTTAAAGTTAGTATTTGCAAGGAACAGGCGGTTATCTGAGCATAGCTGCAACAGACGGTCGCCATTATCTGTTCTTTGAGCCACGACACCATAAGATCCACCTAGGTGTCTTTCCCTATCGCTTAGTTTACCTACTTGAGCATTAAAGTCACCGGCCACTATTACTACATCCGAGCGCCTAGCTTTTCGGAGAAGGTCCGAAAGCTTTCTGTAAAACTCATCTTTTACATCATCTGAGCTGCAGTCAGTGGGAGAATAGGCAGAGACGACGAAGAGGCAACGACGAGTGTCCCTATCTTTCCGGATTCTTACTGTTCCGTTCAGTCGGACAGCGCACAAACGACTGTCTACTGGGATCCACTCTAAGAGAGCTAGTTCTGCCCTAGGACTCAATGCTATACCTACGCCGGCGAGGCCACGGGAAGCAGAATCAGGGCTTCCAGATACACGAAGCGTAAATCGAGTCGGTTCTTTATTTTGGCATGGTGAGGTCAAATGAATGACGCTACTTGGATCCTGTATGCGCGTTTCGGAGACGCAGCACACATCGATGGCGCGAGATTCTAAAGTTTTAGCTAAGGAAGCCTGCTGTCCTATTTGGCAAAGTGTTCGTACGTTAAAAGCTCCTACGTGTAGTTTAGAGCGTGGTTTCAGGAGACCAGGAATGGCGTTCCACGTACTCGAATCGTTTGCCCTAGCGGTGCGAGGTGATAAAGAGACGTGAGGAGGGTTAGTCATGGAGATAAGAGAGGTATTAGGAGGTGTAGGAAGGATTTGAATGTGACCACCTTGGTCTCTTGTGCTGTTACGGGTATGAGGGCTGATGTCACTTCCCGGCTGCCCACACCGTGGAAGGGTATTTCTTGAGGAACCTGAAAAGGAAATTGGATTAGTGTTGGTCTTGACGACCTGGGAGCGTGACCGCAGAGCCCAAGGGACAACTGCTTGAGGCCGGTCGCGCACGGCCTTTTTGTGGAAGGTTTTTGACGTGTTAGCTCCGTTCTTCAAAGGGCCTTACCGCCGGAGACGGAAATCCGTGAGGTAAGGTGAGGTGTGACATTTTTAGGGTCGACCTTTTCTAACCCCACCCCTCCTTGTGGGAAGGCAGCATCGCTGTCATGCTGGTTGTCCGAAGGAAACACCTTACTGCTGTCACACCCCTCTACAGTCAGCAGTACGACTTCGCCCTCAGACCTTGAGTTGCTGCTTTTAGTCTTACCGTTCACCAATCGACCTGCCTGGCATGGTAGAACCTACAGGAACATATGTTCCAGCCAATATAGCTCGGTTGGGTCATCACGATAGGCAAGCCCGACCACCGCGTCAAGGTAGCAGCTTCGATCGGGCTTTTAATTATACTACCTTGGTATTCATCTTGGTAATTTCGTCTCGTAATGATGTGATGTTGAAACTTGCACCGATAGAAATTTGTGTCAGGTTTTACGATACTTGTGACTAACAGGGGATTTGAAGTCTTTGGGCCATGATTCATATTTATCGTATGAGTACTATTACAAGTGTCTAGTTGTCAAAATCTTGTTAAGCACGTTCAGGTATGATAAGCATAACGTTAGTTGGGCACTATTGAAAACTGTTAAACCGTACCTGGATATTTAAGTTCTGTAACATTTGCAAGAAACAGTTTATTGTATTTGGTTTTCTTCATTTTATAGGTTTACGTACCGTATCAAACAATGAAATTTTAAGAATGTATCAAAGTAAACTAGAATGACGCGCATTTGTTGTACATTTTGTGATATGTGCTTCGGAAAACCATCTCGACTTGAGGCACATCTGAGAATCCACACTGGAGAGGTAAAACGTATTTCAAGTTACTTTTAAATAACGAGACCACTACTTATTGATTCTTTTCCAAAATGTTTTTACCCGGTTTCAAACATTTTTTTTAACCCTAAGTGATTGACGGCTGTTGAGATTAAAGCTATGGTAATACAGTTTAGTAAAGAAGTAGTTTAAAGCACTAAGCTTTGTGCTACATTTTTCGTCTCTGATTAGAGGTACCACCTAGTTTAGTGATATGAAACCGGCTTTAAGATTCGCCCAGGTTGGTTAGTTATTAACACTTGTTACAATCTTAAACAATCTAACAGATTTTCTTATTATATCCTGTGCGTCATATCTGTACTATCAGTTAACCAGGGTTGTAATATATTTTATCCATCATATATTGAGAGTTCGTCGGCAGATATTCCTGTCATATATGGTAAATTTTGTCTTAAGATCTGGTCTTTAAGCTAGATACTTATTTACATTTCGACTACTTTTAGGACTACCAAATCATCGACCCATAGTGAAAACTAGTTCTTGTCTCGCTCTGTACGAGTCCGCATTAATTCTCAGAAATGCTTAATTCATAAAACCCTATTAGAAATGTACATAAAACTCTTCATAACAACATATGTATTCCATCCATTGAATATACGGTCTGAGTTCATGGAAATTTTGTATAATAAAACCCGGAATACATCAGTTTTATTCCCTTCAGTATATTCTTAATTTACTGAAATGAGTCTGTCTCATCTCCGTCCTCAACATCCATGAAACTCTTCAGAAGTTAGGCTCTTTAGCTTCCTCGTTTCAAGTTTTTCTAGAATGGTTTGTTCCAACGGTGTTCCTAAATGCAGTTCAACGATGACCTTGTAGATAGTAAATTGGCAATTTAAGAGGGCTAAGGACCTGAAAAATTCCATATTCTCATCAACTGAAGAGCTTGATGATCATCTGGACGTCGTTGTAGTCATCATGGCTCCTACGGAAACTCTTAGTCCACTTGAAACAAGTTTTATTGATTGTTATCCCGTAAACCTCTTGATATTTCATTGCTTTCCTGATGGTTTTTCCCAAGTTCCAACATTTCAGATAAGTTCACGTATTTAGTCAGCGGAGTAGTTACACTTACATATCTTAACACTTGTAAATTTTTCTTTCTAATTTGATGCTAAGATATGTCAAAAATACTAGCTGACAGATTTATTAATCTGGCATTGTTGTGTAATTGGTTTACTGAGCAATTGCCTCGTTTTATCAGTACACCTATAGGAATTTACTGTGCTTTCGACTATTACTAAAAATTGCTGTTATTGAGTCTTATCCCTCGATGTGTCTGTACGAGATTTCTAGGTGATATCGGCTTGTTTTCTTATTACCTTGGTAGACCTATGACTTGTTCTTAATGAATATGTTTTCGTGATATCCCAATGAGTAGAAAATTGTATTTCTGACGTTTCGCGACTTAATGTAAGCCACTTGTTTCAGAGTAAATAAAGTGACTTGTTCATTTAAATCTTCAACTGCTAACTTCTGGATAATAGGTCCAAATCTTACTCCTCGGAAGAATAATACCGCTTATTAGTAATCTCGGTTTTCTCCACACAGTTTATGTAGCTTATCCTAGTGTGCTTTTTCATGGTTGCTAATAATCGGTTTTTGTGAATTGGAGCTGTTTTAAAAAGAAATATGTCTACCTTCATTTTTCTTAATTTAACTGTTAAAAAACAGGTAAATGTACCCTAACTCTGCATTGAACAATAATCTAGGATTTATCTGATGTTAGTCGGCTCTCCCTCTCTAAACGCTCTCACATGGCCACGCGTATACAGCCACTGCCAGGGTAGTCCTACTCACCGCCTTCTCACAGCGGGGATGTTTACGAAATTGAGAGGACGAAAAGCGAATATCCGGCACTTTAACCGAGTTGGTGGATATAGAGGATCCACCTAGGTGAGTTGGAAAACCCTGATTCCAAATCAGTGGTGCACATGGACCCCAGTTTCCTGAGGGAGCAAGTGGAGTATGAACCAATTATTGGTCACCGGATACCATGGGATTGCATCTCCTGACGTTACTCCACTGCCTCACGGATCAGATCTTTTGGTCGAGGACTCCGAGTGTGGCCCAGTAAGAAAACCACCTGCTTCAGTTTGGGAACCCGGGTAGTATCACAGCTTACACACACATTAAGTGACTTGTGTAGTGCATATGTATTCGGTGCCCTTTTGTACTAATATTTATATGTTCAAATAAATAAATAAGTTAATATCACTTTGCATATGCTAAGAATTTTTTCGATTTTATGTCTAATCAAGCTTGCTTTGTATGTTATGCAGTTAGATTACAATAAATTAAACTCCCTGTTGGTAAAAATCAAATTATATTTTCTGAGCTTTGTGACGAATCGCACAGTGTCAATCAATAACAATAATTCCGCCAGTTTTTCTTATGCTGAATGTCTGTTTAGTTTTTAAAATAACTAGTCTAGTTGACTTCCGAAATAGGAAAGTAATTAATACTGTTTAAACTAGATTTTCGTGCCCACTCATGATAATTCTACAGGTCATTTATAACTTTGTGAGTAGTTGATGGTTAAACTGTTCAGCCTTTATCCATTTGGTCCTGTTTTACCTATTTCTGTTTGGACATTCGTGTTGTATAATAACAAACAATAATTAATACATGTCGCGTTACGGCGACGAAATTCCCAATATACATCGGTGTGTGTGTTGGCGAAACCTGTGAAATGACTCAGTTCAAGTCTTGTTCAGCATAGCATTCGTAAAGTTAACAAATCCATCTTTTCTCATTGTTCACTCCACTGCTAGCGTCCATATGTGTGTATTTGTGGTAAAAACTATACACGGAAACAACATTTAACTCGTCACGCTTCAAAATGTCCCAAAACTATTCCAGAAAACAACTTATCTAATCAAAAGGAGCCAGTAAGAGTCGAAAAAACCTATTCGTGTTCACAATGTTCTGCTGGACCTTTTCAAAAAAAGAAAATGGTATCGGCTCATATGGCTGTAGTTCATGGGTAGGTGCTACCATTTTTGTTTTGTTACTACTGTTTGTAAAAAGTTCATCTTACGTTTATGTATGACCCTTATTCTTTTCTTATTTAAATGGTCTTCAACCACTGGATCAAAAATTAGTTTTCATTACCTACGTCAGTTTCAGGGGCTATACAGAAGTACCAATTGAATGAACTAAAGTGTCATGATTCACTCCTTCATGCACATTTAAGTATTCGGTTGCTAACAGTGTACTAACTTAGTTTGTTCCGTTTTATGTTTGCATGTAGTCGTGGTGAGACTATACTCAACCATTTAATATCCATGAGTACAATTAATACTATTTCATTCGCAGAAAATGAGTGTAACTGTATGATTCGCTGCTTTTCTTTTCACTTGTATGCCTGTAGTGGATTATATTCGGGATAATTTCTACTACTTCGTATATCACTCATCCTGTTAACCGTTATTAGATAGCTCTCATCGGTGTATAAATTTCAAGAGACAATACGAGGCATTGAATACAGTCCATTGATGTTCAATGCAGATCACAAGAGAATGAGTCGTCGAGCGATTTAACGTCGTGAGAAGGATATGCATACAGGCTGTAAAATGTGATCAAGCATTGATGTTCATACAGACATGATGATTATTTTGAAAAGGTATAAATGAATTATTACTGTTGGGATGACACTGTCAAACATGTTAATTGAAGGGCTTAACAAAATTGAACTGAAGTGTAGATAAGGTGCTATATTTTATCGGGCAGTCTTAGGTACACTCCTTTTATCAGAGAAACTTTTCTGGAAAAAATGTATTCAGTTGGTCCTAAAATATCTGTAAAAATGTACCACTGAGTCTGTGCGGTTAAATTTTTCTGTATAACATATTTTCAGTAAAGTGGATCAAATGTTTAAGCTAAAGACTATTATTTTTCTCCAATGGAGGCATTCTTTTAGTAGCAATTGTAAACTTTTAACTAATAACGTTAATAATAAATCTATTTTCTATTATATTCATGTGAGTAGATATAACCGAATTCAGTTAGTTATTTACTCTGGAAAAGTGGCTAACATTAAGTCACGAAAAGTCAGAAGCCAACTCCATTTAGTCAAGCGTTAATCAATATTCATAGTTACACAAAAATAGGCTACAGACATGTGGTGAATAGGATACGAAGTGTACACACACATATGCGCTCATATAAAAGCAGTCAAGATTGATAAGTGAATAAATAACAAGGTGAGAATGCGACTCAAGTAGAATGAGTAGATTGACCTGTCTGAAAGCTAGAATAAAGTATATGGACTTAACATAATAACCGACGCTACAGGGAGTCGTGAGTTCGACAGATCCCAGTCCTGTACTGCTATCTTCCATATCACGACATCATATCATAAACGGGCCACCTCTTCTTTTTACAACGTGTCCTAGTGTCTGTAATTAATTAACGATGTAGGATTCTCTGGGATGTCATGGGGAGTGTCTCTGGTGTCACCTCATCATAAATGCTCATTTTGATTTGTGATTCTTTTAAATGTCGTTTGATGAATTCCGTTGTAAGCTCCCAAATTATCGTGCAAATTAGATCGCTATTGTTGATTAGTAGAGTGGTTGTAAACCTAGTTGAAGCTTTTCAAACTCCATCTTAGAAAGTTGACGGTGAGGAATTTTTGTAGTTTAATTATCACTATTATAGGTCCGACTTGAATTGAACTGAGCTGTCGTCTAAAAGAGTAGGTGTTCAGGCAGAAAGTAATTGGGTATGTTTCACCAAAGACGAGCCGCTGTATAAGTATAAAAGACGGTCACCATTGATTGATCACTGGGTGGTGATCGATGTCATGCTTGTCTAGTCCTTATTAGTGCAGATCGAATGCTATCGATCATGTTGCAATGTGGCCACCAGTCTAGGTGACTCGATACTGCGGGCACTATGTATTGAGATTTAGATGGAGGTTGGAGGTTTCCTGTTGACTACCTCCAACCACCATCTAAATATAAAAGAGGGTGAATAATGTGGTAAGTAATAATAATAGTAATCATTTAAATCACTTGGTTGTTAGTTGAAGCAAGTAAAGTAGTTTCCATAATTATAGGCAGTTCATCATATTTGTGTGTGGGCTGTGATACTGCCCGGGTGCCCAGACCGAAGCGGGTGGTTATCTTAGGGGGCCACACCCCGAGCCTTCGACCTGAAGGTCTGGTCCACAAGGCAGTGGAGCATCGTAAGGAGATGCAGTCCCATGGTAGCCGGTGACCAACGATTGGTTCATACGCCATTTGTTCCCGCAGGATACTGAAGCCCATGTGCACCATTGGTTTGGGATCCGGTTAAAGCACCGGACATTCGCTTTTCGCCCTGTCATTTTCGTAAACAACACCCCCGCCACGAGAATGCAGTGAGTAGGACTTCCCTGACAGAGGCTGTATACGCGTGGCCATGTGAGAGCATTTCGAGAGGGAGAGCGGACTCTCCCCACTCTCGGCCGTACCAGGGCATTTGGGGGCATCCTAACCGTTGTAGTTGATATGCACACTTATAAGAGAATCAATTGATTTGTGATACTGTCAATCATCTTATCCAGGAAGTGGGAAACCTAATATGAAGTTTCTTAATAAAACTATATATATAATCTATTTTACATTAATACATTATTCAAGCGAACGGAAGCATGTATGTGACAAATGTGATCGAGCGTTTCCTACGGCATCTAAGCTTAAACGTCATTCATCAAAACATCATGGTTACACATGTAAGCTGTGCTCTGAACAACTATGTGAAAACCCTGAAGACGAAGAATCAGTTGCTCTCAAACCCATTCATTTTGAAAGTTTTGCGTGTTTGAGACGCCATATTGCTGAAGCTCACCCCAAAACACGTAAGTTACTTGAACCTTTGTGCGTTTATTTACTTCACGAGGTTTGTTGCTTATTACTTTGATAAAATATATTTATGTTTCCTCAAAACACTAGTGTTAATATCATAGTTTACTTCTAATTAGCTACTCTTATATATTTTTCTTCTTGTTCAACTGTTTTGATTTTGCTTTCTCTCTAAGGTTGTGTTATAATTTCTCTTATTACAACCCGGCTATTCCTATTGCTTAGTATTCTCAGACACCAATTCACTCGAAAAGTCCCCAAGTCAGAACACGGTTGAACAGGAATGAAATTATATTCCAAATAACAAGGATAGATGGAAGTAGGAATGGCAAGAAGAAAAACGTCAGTGTATTTATAGTTTTTACACGAGAAGATTCTAGGGTCTTCTTCAAGTCTCCGCTAGCACTGAAGGGCTGGGAAATAACCAATCAATGTGTCCGATCGCAATCTTGCACGGAACGTCCTTTAATCCAATCTATAGCCTGCCAACAAAGGTCATGTAAAAGCCATATATGGAGTGGTTACTTACTTCATGGCACCAAAGTTTCTTGCATAGTCCGAACTTCCCTCCTTTTAATTGTTGTTGTCGAAGTGTCTTTGAGTATTATTTGCTTGATGTCTCTGTATCTGCCCACTACGTAGAATCTCTTCAGTCGTGTAGATCTCAGTACAGTTAGTTTGTTAGCTATTAGTGACTGTGATGAAATGGGCAGTGAATACGGTTGTCTCTCCCTAATAGTTTGCATGTTACTGAGCGCCGGGAACATAAATGACAACATCTGAAATCTAGTTAGGAAGAATTATTTTTTAACGAAAAAATTATTTATGTCCATTTTTAATCAACTAAGTATTTACCATTTTTGAGGAGATTACAAGGTCACCTGAGATTGGCGAACAGAACGAAGGATCAGTTACACAATAACAAGACAGCTAAAATATTCCAATGCGTCTCAGCCCCTCTAACTAGAGAGATAAGCCAAAAGCACGAACAACAAGCACACAACTCAAGCGTACACATACAGCATATAAATGTCCTTGGGAAACGTTATAAAGTAGCTTATTAAAAGAGCAACCAACTAATGACATTTAAGGTCCAGTCAGGTGGAAAATGTAAGCTGGAGGTAAAAATGGGCGCTTTTGGCGCGAAAACGAGAAATTCAGATCTTCAAAATAAAATTACAAAACTACGAAATCAACCGAGTCATTTCTGGGGATCTAGCATCCCCATCAGCATTGAAGTAAGAAAAAAGTGTTTGAATGATTGCATCAACAATTTATTGAACTATCTGGTGGGATTATTAAAAAAACTTGTCAGTATAAAGCAATCTAATCAGTCCGTAGCGTAAAATTTGGGAAAAAGAACAAGTGCTACTGACAAACTGGAATGAAGGATACCTCATCAAGATGCGAAAGAAAGATCTGAGCGAATATGAGAACTCAGCTACAGTGACATCACACTACTTTCAGTACCAGGAAAAGTTTTCAACAGTGTTGCTGAACCGCACGAAAGATTCATTAGAATCCCAACTTCGAGATCAACAGGCTGAATTCCATAGGGACCGGTCATACACAGACCAAATCGCGACACTACGGATCATCGTTGAGCAATCCATTGAATGGAACTCGTCACCATACATCAACTTCCTTAACTATGAGAAAGCGTTTGACAGTGTGAATAGGAGATTCTTATGGAACCTTCTTTGACACTATGGTGTGAGCAGCTGGAAAGATCGTTAACATCATCTGGGATTCATACCACAGACTACAGTGCAAAGTAGTGCATGGGGTACGCTGAAACGCATTCCAAGTGAGGACCGATGTCACACAAGACTGCTTGCTATCACATTTCTCTTTCTTCTGGTTATTGACTAGATTATGAAGATCTCCATATCTGCGGGGAAGAACGGATTACTATAAACAGCTTGGACGTAACTAGATGATTTGGACTTCATAGTCGACCTTTCCCTTCTATCCCATACACACGAAGAAATGCAGATGAAGACAACTAGTGTAGCAGCAACCTCTGAATCAGTAGGCCTCAACGTACACAAAGGAAAAAGCAAGATCCTCAAATACAACACGGACAACACCAACCCAATCACACTTGATGGAGAAACTCTGGAAGATGTGGGAACTTTCACGTACGTGGGAAGTATCATCGATGAACTTGGAGGATCCGATGTAGATTTGAAGGCGAGGATTGGCAAAGCAAGGGCCGCATTCCCATAATTGAAGAACATATGAAACTGAAAACAACTGTCTCCAAGCCACCATCAAAATCAGAATCTTCAATGTGGACGTCAGGACATTCACTGTACGGACCTGAATTGTGGAGAACTGTCACAACCATAATCGAAAATGTACAAGTATTTCTAAACAGTTATCTACACAAGATGCTGAATGTCCGTTGATCGGATACCATCAGCAACAGCCTATTGCGGGAGAGAACAAATCAGCTTCGAGTGGAAGAGGAAATTAGGAAGAGAAGTTGGAAGTGGATAGGACATACATTGCGGATTCTACTTTTTTCCGACTCAATATCAAATTAAATTAACAAAAATAAGGAAAAATCATGTACTGTAGATAATGGATGTCGTACATATATCACATTGAATTACAATATGATTTGGCGCTTGATCTTATGCCAACTAATGTCAACTTTGAAAATGGAACAGGTTTATTTCAGAAATGATAGCTTATTAAAAGAATGCCGACACCTTTTCTAGTGCGACATTTTTTAAATAGTTGATTGTTTGTATTCATCTCACATCGCAGTTTACCTTACTTTTCCGTTACATAATCTCTTTTTAAGAAATGCAATTTACCTAATCATTAAACACTGGTGTAGGAATTTTAGTTAACTGCACTTAATTAGAATTCTTAAGGAAATTTATTTGAGGAGTCTCACAATAGAACGAAACGGCCGTCCAGAGCTTCCAGGTTTCCAACGGCGGTCTAACATCAATCGGTTCATGATTTCAATCAAAACTTAATAATCTCCACAACCCCTATACTGATATATAAATGTAATTCATTTGTTAAGTGTAGATTTATGTAGTTTGATTTGAACCATCCTACATGTTTAGGGTCTACTGACACTTTTATTCTGGTTAGCGTTTGTTTAGCAAGGTTGTTTTCTACTGTGTGGGGTTGGTGACTCCATACTCAACTCTCCTCTTTTGTATGGGCTTGTTACCAGCAGTAACCCTAGAATAGCTACAGACAGACTTAAATTTTCTAAATTGATTTTTATGCTGATATTACTACCCATCTATCCAAATCGAAGTAGGTACAGTGGCACTCAAACCTTGAACTTACTGGTTGAAAGCTGTGTACTTTAGTCATCAAAATTAGCAAAACATGTAAATTAAGGATAACTTCAGACGATTTAGACTAAAAATAATGAATTTATTAGTATGTACAATTAGCCGTTACTACTATCGTTACTTCAACTGTATCTGTTCTTATTACATGACCATTTTTTCACAGCTTTGCAATGTCCTACTTGTAATATGCGTTTTACAAGACCTGCTGCACTAGCAGAACACAAATCTACACATACCCCTGGTGGACCGTCTGTAAGACGACGTTTTATTTGTCCTTTATGCTCACCTGATGTTACGGGTGATAAAGATAATTCCAACTCACAAGAAAAAGATTGTCTTGTTGCATTTACAGCCAAAAGAAATTTAGATGCTCATATGCGTTTAGTGCATGCTAACCTTAAGTTTCCATGTACTTGGCGTGGATGTCCTGTTCTTTTGTCTACCAAAGTAAGTAGACATCTAGTATATTTTTAGCAGTAACATGTGTTTGCCTATTAGCTTGATACATAGGAATATTTTAGTGACAAAATATATTGTCATACAAAATTATTATCTGTTAACATCTATTACTAAATCATATGTTATTTCATCAACTACTTGTCCTTTATTTTTATTTGTCTTGAGAACTGATTGGCTAGTGTGCCAAGATAGATACGTTCGGCGATAGGAATGTCAGTAAATATATGATACATAACTTTGTATTTGTATCTAACACTGTTTTTTACTGCCCTGGATTTCATTGAATGTTGTGCTGATTTTCACTTTGCTAATAAGACACTGTATGCCTCATGACTAGATCTCAGTCGTCTGTTGGATACTTTGTGACTTGAAGCACCATTTGATCTAGTTTTTGATCTTGTGTATTTTTTTGGTGATTCTATTAACTGTTTTATTCTACCAAGTCGTACTGTCTGCTGTCAATTATATGAATGTAAAATCCAGTTTATCGACGTTATAAAATATTTTATTTCTGAATTTTTCTGCAATATACCTTTAGTTTGTTCGCTTTATCAAGATTGAATAATACTGTGCATGTTTCTACGTATCTCAGAATATTTTTGAGTATTTACATTCCAAATTAACATCTATAGAAAATGAACACTAAGTCACCTTGATCCAGCGAACATCATTTTTTAATGTTAAATATTTGCAGCAACTCATCACCGTATGACTATAATTTAAAACCCGAAGACGTTTTTTGTCTGTCTACTGTGAGTCAGTATATACACAAAAATACGATTTTCATGATTCTAAGCATTGGGTGTTTTTTCTCACTATTTCTCATAGCTTTCAGTTGCTACGTATACAATAGAATGTGATTCATGATTGTGTAAATTCTCATTATTCACTAGTTGACTAAGTAAGATTCATATGTCTCTTTAGGACAACTGAGGTAATGTATACCTTCCTTCATTGGCAGTTTTTTTAGTGAGAATTAATAAATTTAAGAACTTGCTTCATTTATTAGTATTACACTGAGCTTTAATGATGGAGTTACGGACAGTCCTTCTGAACCATGTCATTAGGTGCGAACATCTTGTTTAGGCCGCATGAAATTCTTGTGGTCAGTTGATTGAAGATACTAGGTGTCATGACCCAAAATTGACAGCAGTAACAAAAATGGATCCACACATTACGATTCCCTAAATTTCAAGTTTCGCTATTTTTATACACCTTATATTTCGTAAGTGAATTTCTTGTAATCTCTGTACCTAGTCTTTCTTATGATTATTCATACCAATATGACATCTAATCATTTACCATTCATCGTGTCAGTTTTATCTTGATGTACTGGAAGAGTTTGGCAACTTGGATTAATTCAGGTCCACTCTAGTTCTTACTTTGGGATAACTGAATAACTATGAGAGAAAAATTGTTAGTTGAGATTCATCTTTACCGATGTCTTTTATTGTTTATGCAGTTGGTCAATCAATCAGTTGCTATAAATATGTCCAAAGACATTTAATATGATCGGAGTCCTTTTACAATATTAATATATGTATACTGAACACTCTGGTCTCAAATTAATAAAACTTTCAGAGCGATTTAATCATTTGATTGATGCACTTTTTTGCATTCTGAGTGCCATACTAAGGAATGCTTATTTTGAATTATCAACATACATTCAAATCACACGGATCGTATTTTCTTTTCACTTTCATTAAGATCTGATGCTTGTCATTTATCTTTTCATACAGTAAATATGTCTGTCGCTCATGTTATTTTAAAACTCTAATCTACCCATAGCAGATGTATAGTGTAGGTGAGTGTGGTTCGCAGTTGAATCAGGGATTCACGTTTCGTCCTAACTAGGATTCATCAGCTGGGTTTACTTACATCCTGGAGTGGACATCAACTCTGCAGTGCAGATACGTCCACCTGATGAATCTCATACACATAGTTCCCTTTATCATTTTGAAAGAGAAAAATAGCATGAATTCATTTTATTTCGTTGGTTCTCGTCAGCTGCTTACATCCTATGATATTTAAAATCATAATTACATAATAGGTTTAAATTACTTACACGATGAATCTCAAGTGGAACGAAGCGGGCGTCCTGGATTCAACTGCCAGCCATATTAATCTATTCTACATAAACTTGTGTCACAATGGCTATATCAATGCATTCCGCACAGTATGCTCGTTTAACTACTAGGACTGATGAAATTTCAGTCAAGCTGTTGACAGTGGTACAGTCCAGAAGCATTCTAAATTTAATATTTATATCTATCCGACTATATTACTTATGAGTAGCTGAAAATTTCCATCTCATTTTTCCTTCTTATTTTACATGAGAAGTCACTTTTGTATATTTCATGAACATAGTAAATATTCCATTCTATTTATTTAACCACTTTATTCCTTATTGGTTTTTTCTCTTAATGTTTAGCAAAAACTGAATGAACATATGGAACGTCATCGACTAGGCAAGTCAGTTGCTTTCAAAAGCGAAATAGACGTAATTCACGTAATGATTCAAGTAGAAAATTTAATGATAATAAAAATTTATCAGTGAATAATAATGAAGATTATTGGGAAACAGCTAGTCAAAATAGCATTATAGCACTGTTAAGTGATGTATTGATTGTTCAGCTAATCAAATTTATTAATTTTTTATGAAGTTAGTTTCATTATTGTATATAATATTATTTCGAACTGAATAGAACAAGAAGAAAGGAAAACAGATATGTAATTAAAAATTTACAGAGTATTTATATATTTTGTTTATATTTACATATATTTTCAAATTAACAAAGTATATCAAATGATATGGAAAATAATAATAAACATTTGTATTATACTACTTATTACAATCAATTTGTTATTTTTAGTAATTAGCTTATTAATTAAAAGAAAATCTAATTGTCATATGCTCACTAGTGATTAACTTCGTGAGGGAATTCTTGGAGTTCTAGTAAGAGGCCATGACCAGTGGAACTAATGAGTGTAGAGACAGGTATCTACTTCAGTACAATGGGAAATGGTCGTGGATTGGTAGAGGTTAGACATTAACACCGTTGGATTTCGGCTCAGTGGTCTGGTGGTTGGTCGTTCGCGTGGGAGACTGAAAACCTTGGATCTGAATCCCATGAAGGGGATCGCAGGTGCGCACTGCTGAGGAGTCCAAATATAGGTCGAAGCGGTCGTCCAGTGCTTCTAGGTTTTCAATGATGGTCTAACATCAATCGGTTCATGATCTCAATCAATAATTGTCAAAAGATGGCCTATACAAATTCAATGTAAAACTAAACAGATCTTTGTGTGTTAAATGTGTATTCAAAACTTTTTTTCATTTATTTATTTCAACACATAAACATTAGTACAAGGGTGCACCAATTGCATATGCGTCACATAATAACATTGAGGTTGTAGAGAAATGGAGAATGGAGGGTGAGTAACTATGAATATAAATTAAGGTGTTAGAGTGAAGTAATAATAACAATAATATTGATAGTGGGAGAAGCAGTTCAGTTAGGAAAAATACATCCACTTTTATGAGGAAAGTAAAAGTACAACAGAATCACTACTGATTTTTATTATGAACCATGTCCAATATTTATTTATTTATTTATTTGAACACATGAATATTGGTACAAGAGAGCGCCAATATATATGCGCCACACAAAACAATGAGAATTCGAAGAGAATTCGAAAAAAAAAACTAAGGAGCGCAAAAGAAAAAGAGAACAATGACGAAGAGATTGGTGTAAGGTAGTGTGGTAGTAACGACGGAACGAAAAGGTACAATCAGAAGAAATCTTTCAGGTAAAGGAGACACAACCACTTTTTATGAAGAAAGTAAAAGAAGGTTACAGCAGGATCGCCACTGGCTTCTATTCTGAGCCATATCTGATAACGTCTCTAGCCACTGTGTAGCACCATCTCTCAGACCCCAACCAGGGAGTCGTGAAGGACCAACACAAGCCAGTCCTTTGCAGCTTTCTTTCATGCCACGACACCATGTCATGCACTGACCACCTCTCCGCTTCTTCCAACCAGTCCCAGAGTCGGCAAATAATGCACGACGTGGAATTCTCTGGGACGACATTCGGAGAACATGTCCAAGCCACCGAAGTCGGTGTTTCAAGATGGTGACACCAATTGATTATCATCTCTGTGCCCGAACACACGATGCCGAACCTCTGCATTACTGACATGGTGTTGCCACTGAATGTCAGCAATCCTTCGGAGACAGCGATGATCGAACACAGAGAGTCGTCTAACGTCCTCAACTCGGAGAGGCCAGGTTTCACAAGCATAGAGCAAAACTGCTCTCACCGACGCGTTGTAGATCCGACCTTTTACAGCCAGACTAACATCACGAAGGCGCCAAAGGTGGCCCAGATTGGCATAAGCCGCTCTGGCTTTCACTATTCGTGCATTGATCTCATCACTCACACCCCCACCAGCACTTATGCAGCTACCCAGATACACGAACTTCTCAACTACGTCTATCTGCTCACCATCCAGGGTGAGTACAGGATTAGAATCCTGCCAGTCTTGTAGAAGTACTTTGCACTTCGAAGGTGCAAAGCACATACCATACCTACGGACACTGATTGCCAACTGATTAAGTGCGGATTGCATGCCTTGGGCATTATCGCACAGTAAGACAATATCGTCCGCATACTCAAGGTCGAGAAGTCTTTCTCCAGGCAACAGATCCACACCACCATTACTTACATTCATCAGAGCTGTTTCCAGAATGTCATCGATGGCAAAGTTGAAGAGGAATGGTGAGATTGGGCAACCCTGCCTAACCCCACTGCTCGAATGGAACAATGGAGAGAGGTGGTTGTATGCCCTCACTCTGCCTGAGGTGTTTTTATATAGGGCTTTTAGGATGTTAATAAACTTCTCAGGCACACCCTTCTTCAATAGACAATCCCAGAGAACAGTCCTGTCCAACGAATCGAAGGCAGCCCTGATGTCAAGAAACACTACGATTGTTGGCCTTTGAAAGTATGGCGGTGTTCTAACATTTGGCGGAGGGTGAAGATATGATCAATACATCCTCGACCAGAACGAAACCCAGCCTGCTCCTCGCGAGTCAATCTTTCTCGGGTTTTGAACAACCTACGAAGAATGACGGAAGCCAATAGCTTGGACGCAATCGGAAGTAAACTTATCCCCCGATAGTTGTTACAGAACGACGTGAACCCTTTTTAAAGATAGGGACAACTATCGACTCATTCCATGACGTTGGTACACACTCTAGTTCCCAAACCTTTGTAAACAACGTCGTCAATTCCTTAGTCAAAAAGTCACCACCATCTTTAAAAAGAGCCGGAGGTAAGTCATCTGGGCCAGGTGATTTGTAACGCTTCAAGAGTTGGAGTTCCTTGCGGACTTCCTCCTCATTTGGTGGATCAGTCGTCACCGGCCATGGAGGGCAGGACAGTCTGACCGATGTTGCCGGAGCAGCAGGCCAGTTGAACTGCCCTTCGAAAAATTCTGCCCATCGTCCAAGACGTCGATGGATGTTAGTGATTGGCATCCCATCATCCTCGCAGATTGTTTCACTCACACCAGACTTCTTGCTGCCAGTGGCTCGGATGAGCTGGAAGAGCTTCCGGTAGTTACCAGATGCAGCTGCTGCTTCCAGCTCATTAGCACGCATCGACCACCAGGCTTCTCGGTCCTTACGCAAGCTTTGCCCAATTTCCTTACGTAACATCCTTCGTTTATGGTCAAACTCACGGTCACCCGGAGTAGACCGACGGGCTTCAATGAGTTGTAAGGAACCAGAAGAAACCCAGTGCTTAAAGCGGGACGTTTCGCAAACCCACAACTGACTGTTCCCGCCATTTTCATGGCGTCATGCAATTGCAACCAATGCTCATCTATACTTTTCGGTGGAGTGGTAGCTAGCCTAGAGGCTAGCTCGGTTCGATACTTACTTGCAACAGAAGTTGCAACCAGCTTGCTAACATCAATCCGTTGATGGGGTCACTTCGTTGTCCACTGAAAAGTAAGGCAAGATTGGCGCAGACCAAGGCATGGTCAGAGTCCAGATAGGTACTCCAAAAGGAGCGGCAGTCTTGTACACAACCACGCCAGCGGTAGCTGATCGCGATGTGATCAATCTGAGTCCAGGCTTGAGATGCAGAGGGAGGACGCCAGGTGGCACATCGGCGATGACTGTGCCGAAAGTTAGTGCTAGCCAGAAACAGGTTGTGGTCTGTGCAAAGTTGCAGTAGACGGTCCCCGTTATCTGACCTGCGACCAACGAGTCCCCATCGGCCACCTAAACGACTCTCTTCTGTGCCTAGACGCCCGACCTGAGCATTCAAGTCTCCGGCTAGTACTACAATATCTGTCGAACGCACTTTCTGGAGAAGAACTGATAACTGGTGGTAAAACTCATCCTTGATTGCATCCGGGCTGCAATCTGTCGGGGCATAGGCGGAGATGACGAAAAGACATCGTTTCTCACGCCGATTTCTTCTCACTTTGATGGAACTTTCTAATCTAACAGCACATAACCGACTGTTAATGGGGATCCAATCGACTAGTGCTGCCTCAGCTCTAGCGCTTAGTGCGACACCAACGCCAGCAAGACCAGACGAAGATGCCACAGGGTCCCCGGATAAGCGCACGTAAAACAAGCTTTTCGAAGCGACAGATGGAGATCGAATTTGTAGTACTTCGCCAGAGTCTTGAATACGGGTCTCGGATAGACAACAAACATCGATATTAAGACTTTCCAAAGACATAGCCAGCCCTATCTGTTGTCCGACCTGCATAAATGTGCGAACGTTGAAGGCAGCCAGTTTGAATGGTGCACGTGGTTTCAGAAAATCTGCTTCAGTCCTCGTATTCGGTGGTAACATACAATTTTCAACCGGACAGTGACTCGAGAACGTTTAGATACAGTCGAATTTCCACCAAAGACGAGCCGCTGTATAAGTATAAAAGAGGGTGAATAATGTGGAAAATAATAATAATAATAATAATAATAATAATAATAATAATAATAATGACAATAATAGTAGTAATAATAATAATAGTATTAATAATGACAATAATTGTAATGATAATAATCTGAATCAATTGTTTGTTTTTCAAAGCGAGAAAGGTAATTTCCATAGGCATAAAGAGTTCATCAATTTGTGTGTGGGCTGTGATACTGCCCGGGTGCCCAAACCGAAGCAGGTGGTTATCTTAGGGGGCCACTCCCCGAGCCTTTGACCTAAAGGTCTAACCCACAAGGCAGTGGAGCATCGTAAGGAGATGCAGTCCCATGGTAGCCGGTGACCAACGATTGGTTCATACGCCATTCGTTCCCGCAGGATACTGGAGCCCATGTGCACCATTGATTTGGAATCCGGTTAAAGCGCCGGACATTCGCTTTTCGTCCTCTCATTTTCGTAAACAACACCCCCGCCACGAGAAGGCAATGAGTAGGACTTCCCTGGCAGAGGCTGTATACGCGTGGCCGTGTGAGAGTATTTCGAGAGGGAGAGCGGACTCTCCCCACTCTCGGCCGTACCAGGGCATTCAGGAGGCCAATAACGTTGTGTCCAAGCCAGCAAAGTTATTATTTCAAGCAATTGCTTTTTCTCACATAGTCTTACGGTTCGTAAAACAATAAAACGATCTCATTTGTAAATTAAGTTGTGGTTTCAATATAAATTCATTTTACTCTCCAAAGCCACTAATAATTTGTCTACCCTATATACAAATTCGATTATGATTCTAACAAATACTACGACATTCAGTTAACATTTCTGTCACGCAACTCATACTGAAGTTATGATAGTTAATTATGAGGTTTTTGTAAGTTATAGGGTGATCTTATGAAAATTTCAAGAAAATAGCATATAATGAATAAGTATTGTAATTGTTTGAAAGGACAAAATTTGATACAATATTCGAAACTGCATCTGACCAACCTCATTATGTGATTTTTAAACACTAAGAACTTCTGAATAAACCACTTTGAAAATAGTTACATTATGATATTATCAGAAGTAAATGGAAAGGAACCTACATAACATTAAAGTAGGATTGAGGATTGATGTGTGGCTAGTGAAGTGAAATGTGATTAGCTACTGAGAGTGGACAAACAAACACTTATCTTACTGACTATTATATATGTGACTTCCTTTCTTGTTATTGGTCCATAATTTGGATTCAGTGAGAGAGACTGCTTGTAATTGTGTGGTCTAAAGTATTGTCCAGTGTTTATTCTGGTTTTCTACTTTTTGTCATGAATCGGCCTTCTGATGTAATATGATCCAGTACGTGTATCGTTCGAGTAACCAATCTTGTGGTAGTATAAACTCAGTAACCAGTCTTATCATAGTAAAGCAATATATTGTGGGAACAACCAAGTATAATAACTCTTTAGTTATATCAGGAACAATAACAGATTAGCTATCTCTAAAGGAGACAGATTATATATAGAATTAGGATCTTAAACCATCCACCCTTTATTTACACCTACATCGTTTATTTTGTAGTTCAGAAGGATTTCAGCTATCAATATTAAAGGGAATAAAAGTATTTATAACTTCAGTTGAGATAGCAAAGGATCAATATAGTTGTGCTGTTTTAAATAAATTCCTAGAGTGGGATGAATTGTTCCAATCTCGTTGATTACATTGATTACTCACGTGAGATTAAGGTATATTACTATAGAACTTAATATACGCCCAACATTCTATTTTGAAACGGTTGTGTAACTCCTAAGCAAAGATAAGTATATATACAACTATGAATTTACGATGCAATGTTAGCTGTATACTTGAGTGTTTCACAAAGTAGAATCATAGGAACATCTGAAGAAGAAGCAATCGAGAGAGTATTTCTAGGAAGAGTTTTCAAACCAAGTTCTAGAGAGAGAAGAAAGTAAAAGATCTATTTGTTAAGTTGTAAAACCTATATTCATTCACTATAGAAAAAACCGTTTGAATTAGTAAATCTGGTCGATTTGTGTGAAACAAATTGTTTAGTAATAGAAGTGAAAATTGATAAACAGAAACATTTCTCGTTTGCTTATTCTTATTATAACTCAAATCCCCCAATCAGAAGCAGCGAACTATCGATTAGACCAAGGGCTCGTAAAACACATGGGAGCAGCCTAGAGTCCTGATTGGTCCTGCTTTCCGCCTAGCCCAGCCAGTTATGTCCAGAACACCAGTCTCAGCCTCTGTAATATGAATCATTATATTTCAAACATGCTGCGTTTATATACCAATCAAACAGACCACAACACACGAATAAAATATGAACAACATTTGTACAACAATTAGCCAGATGTGACTGTGAATGAGAGAGGCAGTGACTAATAGACAGGGAATAATTCAAGAATGGAAAATCGTATAATAACAGTTCATAGGTTAAAATAAAGGTTATAATAAGAGAGACATGGATATGAATAGTTTAGTTAATTGACAGTTATACGACAAAAATATACGCACAGTATTGGTCTATCAGTAGATCCCAAAAGTTACCATTCATTATTCTTGTCGGGACATAACAATTCCTAAATAAATTCATACATGTAATCATCTTCATCTCATCAAAACGTACGTTTGAAAGGAATTTTAAACGATCATCTTGTTGTTTTAATAACTTTTTTAAGTGTTATTTTATGCTTGTAACTTATTTACAATATCTAACTTGAAGTGATCGGTTGAGAACGTTTATCTTAATTCTTACTATCCGATTATTTCCAAAGTTACACATACATTTTCATTTCTTTAGCCTTAAATAATTATTCACAATAACTCATTGATTTTTAAGACAAAAAATCCCACTTTCGTTTCGCTCCCTGTTTTTTCTTATTCTTTCGTAATCGTTTGTAATGACCAACTGTTATAACGTGAAAATGATGCTGCGGATTAAGGGTAGGGAATTATTGATCGGACCAAAGACGCACAAACACGTAGAACAGCCTAGGGTTCTGATTGGTCTCGCTTCCCTATCTAACCCAGCCAGTTGAGTCCAGAACACAAGTCACAGCCTCGGAGATATGAATCATTGTATTTCAAACATACTTTGTTTATATACCAGTCAAGCAGACCACAACGTCCCATAAAATAGAAAATAACATTGTACAATAATGGCCAGTAGGAAAATGACACGTTAAACAAATATTCACCAATAAGATGATACCATTTCATGTCCAAGGATAACATTAGGCTTAACAGGATAATTCTTGGGATATTTTCCTGAATATCCCAACACCAACTCAGTGACCAATCATTGTATTGTAGTGTGCCGTCGAGTCGTTGTTGAATATGATCATCACTACAAGAAGGTTGCGTACCAGATATCAGAAGGCGATTGGAGGTTGTAGCGAGATATATTTGTTGGCGATCTCGTGGTATCGAAAGAATACCGAGATCGTGCCAAAGGAGTACAAGCGGAATCACTGAGCAAACGTAAATGCGTGCAAGGTCACAATCAACGGAAGAAAGAATGTCTTTAGTACAGTTAAACAAACAAGTACAGTAAAACAATCACTGGTACAATTGGTTATAATAATAACTGTTTCCATTAAACCAGTCGCGTTCTCCTGATAAAAGTAGGTCACTACAGTATTCTACCAATGATTTTTATGGATGACAGAATATATATAAATACTATCCATTAGGTACATTATCATTTAATTGGTAATCATTAGTGAAAGTTGACTGGTGAAATTCAGACATGTCGGAAGTAATTCAGTCGCACTGGATGATTGTCTTACTATATCGTAAATTGAGTTGAGTTGAAGCTTTACTATTGAGCACCGAAC
The DNA here is from genome assembly GCA_944470405.2 of Schistosoma mattheei. Taxonomy (NCBI): domain Eukaryota; kingdom Metazoa; phylum Platyhelminthes; class Trematoda; order Strigeidida; family Schistosomatidae; genus Schistosoma; species Schistosoma mattheei. The sequence continues at coordinate 82,527,837 of OX103947.1, forward strand.
CAGCAGTTTTATTGATTAGGCGTTCACGTTGAAGCCTTAGAAGTTTTGCATTCGAGACCTGGTGGGATCAAGTGAATGGACTGCTGAGAAGTTGCATAATAGGACGAAAAACTTTTCCATTTCTGTTCGGTATCTGTGACAGATTAATCTGTTGCGAATAAAACCTACAAACTAATTTTTGAAGTCGACCATTACATAGTGATGTGAAGCTATAATGATGAACTAATTAAGAGGATAAAATGGCTTCATTTAATTTATGTTTTCAAGTATTTAAATGCAACGATTCAAACTGTGACCATAATGCAGTTATAAATTATTAAAAGTATTTAACATTGTATTACTATTCTAATGTGTTTACAAATTTTTATTAGCTTCCTTTGAATTTTAGATTAATTTTAATCTTCCATCATTGTTGATGTCATCAATTTTCTACGTTTGGACTCTTTGAATGTAACTAAAAACCTTTTAATATGGTTAGTATATTATAGGATGATTGCATTTCTATCTTGACTTTGTGTACATTTTAACTGAACATATAGTGACTCACGTGCAATTGAGTTTAGTTCAGTCAAGGTCTTTTGTTGACCTATTTAATGGACAAAGTCATCCATGATATAACAACTTGTTGTATTATCTTTATTATTATGCTTGTATGAAATACATATGCTTGAACATTGTTTAGCGCCTACGCATGTATTCATTCTGCTAGCTTCATTATTAACTGCTTAATCTATTCGCTGACTCATCCATTTTCCTATACATATATATATGTGTACATTTGCATGCATTCACTACTTCACTACTACTACTACTACAACTACTTGCTACTGCTACAATCGTAGTTCGCTTGCTCATTCATTTTGCCTCTCTGCTGTCTGGTCCGAATTATCTACTAAATAAACTGTAGTAGCTGCTTCTATTTGCCTTCTGATTTCAAACATCGTTGAAGATTATACGATAACGGTTCGAGGGTGATTAATTAACGAAGCACAGCCACTACAGAATTGGTAATCCCGACGTGAGAACGGGAAGCGAATTTTGACGAAATAATCAAATTCCAAAAATCCGACTACCTTCATCTCAATTTGGATTATTAAATGAACTATAATTACAACTGTGGATTTATATTATTATTTTAATTACACTTACATTATTTCGCAAACATTAAACGTGACAATTATAATCATAATAAATAACAATTATTCATAAACAATTGATATATTGGTGCAATTTAGTAAGTCTGTTCCATTTTATAAATTGTGCCATTTTTTTATTATCATTGTTTTTGCTCATCTATTTTTCCTTGTGACTGTTAAGGTATTTTCGTGTGCTACTTAATTTTTATAAGCATGTCTTATGAAAACACAGTTTCAAGCGTACAGCAAGCCTCGTCCGTGAGGTCTCTTAACCTCCCTGCCCCTTCTTTTAAAATCGCAGACCCAAAACTTTGGTTTATAAGACTTGAAAATTATTTTCTCGCTAACCGCATTCTTTTGCAAAAGGATAAGTTCGGCCTGACAAGCACACTACTCCCAGACGAAGTAGCTGACAGCGTTCGAGAGGCACTAGCAAAACCAGACACAGAAAAACCATACGACGTGCTAAAAGAGGCTGTAATTAAAACTCTCTCTCTCAGTGACCAACAAGCCGTCGAACAACTTCTTAACCAAGTACAAATGGAGATAGAACCCCATCACAACTAAAAAATTATATGAAAAGTTTACTTGGCGATAGACACATTGACAATAATCTCTTTTATCAACTGTGGCTCCGCCGACTCCCTGCAAATATACAGCAGATCCTAGCTGTGGGAGATACGGATGCTGATTTAGACAATATAGCAAAGATAGCCGATAGAATATACGAAAGAAGCAAGCAAGCAAGCCCTCCACTACACAATGTGACGGTAGACGATAGACTTGATACTCTACAGAAGGAAATAAATGTTTTGTGCCGAAAACTCTCAGAGTTAACGCAGAGAGAAAAGCCACGAAGGTCATCGCGAGATCGTTCGCGTGAAAGGACCCGGTCAACTTCTAGACGACGCACAACTCCCGCGATATGTTGGTATCATCAAATGTTCGGCTACAGGGCCAGAAAGTGCCTACAACCTTGTAGATTTAACAGGAATAGTAACCGATACCCACGAGTATCAATGGCAACAGCATCAACACACATAATGCCTGAAAATAGTCGCCTCTTTTATATACAAGACCGGACCACTGGCGCACAATTCTTAGTTGACACTGGAGCGGAAATTAGCGTAGTACCTCCATTTAACGAGGAAAGAAAAAACATTAACCCGTCGTTAGTGCTAAGAGCAGCAAACAAATCAGATATTAAGACATATGGTAAACGGAAATTGTCCCTAGATTTTGGACGTGGCGCTTCATACCGTTGGAACTTTGTCATAGCAGACGTATCGATGCCCATAATAGGCATAGATTTCTTATGTAACTTTGACCTGCTAGTAGACTCTAGACGACACAGACTTATAAACGGCAGTCAAACCACTTCGATAAGAGGAATACTTACGGAAGCCGTTTCAATGAACCTTGTGATAGATAAAAGTTGTGGTGATCCATATAAATTGTTGCTAAGGGAGTTCCCTGAACTCGTAAAAGTAACATACAATAAAGCGGATCTCAAACATTCTATTCAGCATCACATCGTAACGAATGGTCCACCAATCAATGCAAGACCAAGAAGGTTAGATCCCAAAAGACTAGCCATCGCAAAACAGGAATTCGACAAGCTAATGAGGCTAGGCATTATAAGGCCATCGAACAGCCCGTGGGCATCCCCGCTACATATGGCCCCGAAAAAGAATGGAGAGGTTAGGCCATGTGGGGATTACAGAGCACTAAACAAACAAACGGTAGCTGACAGATATCCTATACCGCACATTCATGATTTCACCTACAGTATAGAAGGCACTACTATCTTCTCGAAGATCGACTTAGTCAGAGCATACTACCACATCCCTGTTGCCCCACAAGACATACCGAAGACAGCAGTAACAACCCCATTTGGGCTATATGAATTCCTGCGTATGCCTTTTGGACTGACTAACGCGGCACAAACCTTTCAGCGGTTTATCGACCAGGTCATTAGAGGTTTACCTGGGGTATACGCGTATATCGACGATTTATTAGTAGCTAGCACCACTAAGGATGAGCATATGCAACAACTACGGCAATTATTTATGCGACTCAGAGAACACGGCATTTCTATAAATATTGAGAAGTGTGAATTCGGAAAAGAATCTTTACAGTTCCTAGGTCACAATATAACTTCTCAAGGCATCACACCAATAGCAACAGAAGTCGACGCCATTAGGAATTATCCCCTACCCGACTCATGGAAAAAGTTACGCCGATTTCTCGGGTTAATAAATTATTACAGACGATTTATCCCGAATTGCGCGTCAATATTGCAACCACTAACAGATGCATTACGCGGAAACGCACGGACATTCCAATTATCACCAGACGCGATCCAAGCATTCGAGAACGCTAAAAAAGCACTAAATAAAGAAGTGACACTAACTAGACGAAAGAGCGAAACACCGTTAGCTATCATGACGGATGCATCAGACGTAGCGGTAGGAGCCGTTTTACAACAATTAGTAAATGGCATATGGGAACCGCTCTCATTTTTTCGAAAAGACTGAATCCGACACAAACAAGATATAGTACTTTCGGAAGAGAACTCCTAGCGATTTACTTGGCAATAAAACATTTCCGACATATGATTGAGGGTACCATTTTCACAGTATATACAGACCATAAACCCCTCACAAAAGCATTGAACGCCAAACAGGACAACTACTCGCCGAGGGAAATCCGACAATTAGAATTTATTTCCCAATTCACGTCTAACATACAGTATGTCAAAGGCAATAGTAACGAAGTGGCAGACGCGCTATCCAGAACGATGGTCAACGCTCTCGTCCAGTCCGAAATCGATTATCACAAGTTAGCAGCATTACAAAATATCGACGTCGAGTTAAACAGACTAAAGTCTGCCAACACAACCTCGTTAGTTCTCAAAGAAACTCCATTGGAAGAAGTAAGCATCACCTGCGATATTTCTACAGGTCAACCAAGACCATTTATTCCAAAGCCGCTAAGGCGAAACATTTTCGAAGCCATGCACAATATTTCGCATCCCGGAATAAAGGCCACCATCAAACTAATCAGCGAACGTTTTGTATGGCCAAGTATGAATCGGGATATTCGTAATTGGACGCAAGCGTGTATAAAATGCCAGAGAGTTAAGATACATCGCCACACCAGTTCCGCAGTAGGTCATTTCCGTCATCCCGATAACAGATTCGAGCACGTACATATCGATATTATAGGACCACTGCCGGTTTCGAATGGTTTCAGTTACATTTTCACTTGCATTGATAGATTCACACGATGGCCTGTAGCTGTGCCCATAAAAGATATTACAGCCGAAACTATCGCAAAAACCCTAGTAGAGCATTGGATTTCTCATTATGGTGTACCTACTAATATCACAACCGATAGAGGAGCTCAATTCGAGAGCCGCCTCTTCCAACAACTCACAGAACTACTCGGAATCAAACGAATTCGCACAACATCCTACCATCCGATGTCGAATGGTATGGTAGAGAGATTGCATCGGCAACTTAAAGCTTCTCTTACAGCTGTCATCAGCAATAACGATTGGGCCAGCAAGCTACCGTTAGTCATGTTGAGCTTAAGATCAACAATCAAACAAGATATAGAATGCTGCCCAGCAGAATTGGTTTATGGAACCACACTACGTCTGCCAGGAGAGTTTTTCACTGCAGGTAAAAGCGATCCAACTGATATAGCGGACTATGTACAGCGTCTTAAGCAGCATATGAGTAGTCTAAGGATAACGCTTCCGAGACAACATCAACGCCGTGTGTACATACCCAAACAACTAAGTGACAGTACCCATGTGTTTATCAGAAGGGATAATGTGCAACGTCCCTTACAACCAGCCTACGATGGTCCATTTAAGGTGATTAAACGAGACGACAAAACTATCACGGTAGAAAAAGCTGGAAAAACGGATGTAATTAGCATCGACCGAGTCAAACCAGCTTTCATCGAAGCCTACGATCAGCCAGTACATACAGATACTGCGAAAACCGTTGAATCATCGAAGCGTCAGTTCCAATCATCAACGACATCGACAAACACAAGCAAAGAGAATCCAGTAACGACAAGGTCTGGCCGAAGAGTAAGATGGCCCCAACATTATGTCGCTACAATCTTCTATTAATAATTTTCTACTATTTAAAATATTAATTATAACTTCCACTTCATTGTACACACATGCATTACTAATTTCATGTTATACGCTATAAAACTCAACATATCTTATGTACCCCTACACTTACACGTATAATTTTTATTTAAAATGTAAAGCAATACCGCATTCCTTCTATTTATTGCTATTATTTTTTAAAACCTCACGGACGGGCGCAAACCAAATGTACAGCACACACTAACTTCATCTTAATTTTGTACAAACCATTTTTTTCAAACGACTGTAACTACCCTACTCAGTTTACTATTTTTTTTGTGCAAACACAGACATTTTTCCATATATCTTTGTTTGCAGGGGGGAGCTATTATAGTGACTCACGTGCAATTGAGTTTAGTTCAGTCAAGGTCTTTTGTTGACCTATTTAATGGACAAAGTCATCCATGATATAACAACTTGTTGTATTATCTTTATTATTATGCTTGTATGAAATACATATGCTTGAACATTGTTTAGCGCCTACGCATGTATTCATTCTGCTAGCTTCATTATTAACTGCTTAATCTATTCGCTGACTCATCCATTTTCCTATACATATATATATGTGTACATTTGCATGCATTCACTACTTCCACTACTACTACTACTACAACTACTTGCTACTGCTACAATCGTAGTTCGCTTGCTCATTCATTTTGCCTCTCTGCTGTCTGGTCCGAATTATCTACTAAATAAACTGTAGTAGCTGCTTCTATTTGCCTTCTGATTTCAAACATCGTTGAAGATTATACGATAACGGTTCGAGGGTGATTAATTAACGAAGCACAGCCACTACAAACAAACGTCAATATGTTAATTGGTCAATGGTATAAGAAAACGAAACGAAATATGTTAGAAATAAATTTACTTGGTGTTGTTTTACTTGTATCATCCCATTGATATTTAGGAGTGCAATTGATCAGTCTCATGTTGGCATATGTGCACCCTGTGCGGATTGCGAACGAAACGTGCGTCCTGCATTTCACTGCTGGTCACTACTCATTTTTGCTTAAAAAACTTGTAACTTAAGGCTATATCGAGGCAATCCGTGCAGGATGAACATGTACCAACAAGAGACTGATCAGTTGCAATCCTAAACAACAATGGGAAGGTAGAAGTAAAACACCAAGTGAATCTAAGCTTCACCCTAATACACAAGTAGGTGGCTATCAGGACTTAGTAGCTAAGCAGATAACGCGATGGCGTTTGAAGTGAATGGTATTGCGTTCGAGTCACGGAGTGAACATTAACTCTGGGATGCAGGTACATCCGGCTGACGAGCCCCGAATAGGACGAAACGCGAGTCAAACTGGATTCCACTGCTAGCCACTATCCGTCTTTGCTTAAAAAGCTTATGTTAGAAATAGTTTACTTCCAAAGTTAAATTCAAATGATACGAACAGTAAACACAACAGTTAGTGTAATAATAAATATTGTTTAATAAGTCGATATATACATAGAAGAGAATCAATCATCAAGCGTTCTAAGTAAAACAGTGTTTTAGCGGATCAACGAAATAAGAGTGTAGCTTAAAATAATTACCTTTGATTATACGAATACTTTTCTACGGTCGTCATCCCTTAAACTATGAGATTAAAATCGCTTCATATCTTTATTTCTACAAACTAATTCTTTCTTCCTGTACTATATCCTTATGTGCAATCTTTCTTTTATATAATACTACCATTGAATTAACTACTTCTATGAATCCGGTTTTTATCTTATTGTGCTAATGAGGTATAGCAACTTGGACCGATGTATATATGTGCTTGGTCCTACGTTGTAGCTGATTGACTGACTAACTGAGTACAGGCGTGGATATACAAATAAGAAGCATAGATTGAATTATTATAGCTTATAATTACAACTCATCTAACAAGTTAGTATTCGAAGACTTCACTAATTCAAATGTGTAAATACTTGAAAATTGCTTCCAATATAATTGATAATTTTACGCACTATTTATTGGTTAATAATGTTTAATCAATATATTAACTTGAACAAATTAATTGACCAATCAAATATCATCTAACTTCTATGTTAATATTTATGTGAAATAGCACTATCTGTTTTATGTCAAAACTTATATAGTTACAAAAAAAAAAAAGAAACAAGTAAGTTCATTTTATTTTGTTCCCGGTTTAAAAGAGATTTACAAAAAAACTTAATTATTGAGTAATAATAATATATATGAAAGTACATGAAGATAATTTACCCAATAATAGTTCTATATAATTATTATTATATAACTTGTTGAGATAATCATTCAAACGTAATTAATTGTTTATTATTGAATCAAATAATTGATAATGATTGATATATAAACGAAAAAATCGAATTTGAATTTATATATAATACGTGATATCTTACTATAATAGTTCAAATTGTTTATTATTACATATTAAAAGACTAACGTCTTTTAACTCTGTCCTCTACTTTCACATTCAATTGTTTTCAATCACTGTACATTCTTTAAATGTCTATTTTCAATTCTCAACGTAAGATGTTATTTTAGTCTTTCTGTTTTTCATTTCTTTCAAAAAGTTTAAGTTAACGATGATCTTGTAATGTAGTTTGATGATTTCTTCCATGTATGTTCTCATTAGTTGTAGAATCTTTTCTAAACATGATATAACATCAATTCAAAAAGTTATGGTCTATTGGTAGGTGAAAATTATTTGGTTGAGATTAATGAGATTATTGTAATTAGTGATTGAAGATGATAAGGCTGATGATAAGGCTTAGAATTAATCATAAAGGATCTAATAAATTCACTCTATTCTTCTCCTAGAACTTAAGTTTTAAAATGATCTTTCCATTCAATGAACTTATATCTTTTCCAATCATATTGTTTATGTCTAGAATTCTCTACTATCATTATTAATTTTATTACTATGGTATTTATCTTAATAATTTCATCTTGTTGTGCCGATTTGATAATGATAACATTGACTAATGTATTTATATGTTAAGTTTTCCGTTGATATTGATACAAAATTACTTTTGTTTTAAAAATGTAATTTCTATGTTATTTTTAGTTTTATAATATGAAATATTAAATTTAGTATCCAATGAAAACGTATTGAAATTCCTTACAATTGATACAAACATCCACACTCATTCAACTTGATTCTAGTTGGTTAAGCGCCTGGCGCGAGACTGATAGGTTCTGGTTTTGAATCTCGCGAGGTGCGGGATCGTGGATACGCATTGCTGAGGAATCCCATACTAGGATGGAACGGCCGTCCAGTGCTTCCAGGTTTTCCATGATGGTCTAGCTTCAATTGATTCATGATTTCAATCAGTGAATTTTCTAAAAATCTCCACAAAACCCCTTCTGATCATTTTATTTAATCAACTGTTTATTATCATTATTGATTTTATTTTATTTCATTTGTTTTAAAGTATTATGAATAATAATTGGAAGAGACCAGATTTACCAAGTAAATGTACATTTTCTTCAAAACAATCAATCATTGAAAGTCCTCATCATCATCACCATTTTCATCCTCATCAGCATCAGCATCATCATCATCATGATAATTCAATGTATGTTTTTCTAAAAATCAATTGATATTCTAAAGACAATTCAATTAATTAATTTAGTTTCAAAAGAAATAAAATTCTAAATCATTCATTAGAATTAATTGGTAATACACCTTTAATTCAATTGAATCAAATTGTAAAGAATGAAGGTATAGAATGTGAACTATGTAAGTGATAGAATATAGAAATTTTGTAAAGAAAAAAATATCTTTCTATTTTATAGTAGGAAAATGTGAATTTCTTAATATTGGTGGTAGTATTAAAGATAGGATTGCAAAACGTATGATTGAAGAAGCTGAATTAGAAGGTAAATTAAAACCTGGGGATACAATTATTGAACCAACTTCGGGAAATACTGGTATGTCTTTCTTTTTTCTTTTTTTTAAAAGTTTGTTTATTCTAATACAGAAATGCATATATGAAATCATACACTTAGAATGCCGGTTCAATGGTCTAGTAGGTTAAGTGTTCGCGAGCGAGATTGAAGGCCGTGTGTTCGAATCCCATGAGCGAGATCGTGGTTGAGCACTGCTGAGGAGTCTCACAATGGGGCGAAACGGCCGTCCAGTGCTTTCAGGTTTTCAATGGTGGTCTAACATCAATCAGTTCATGATCTCGATCAGAAACTTAGAATTTTAATAAATAATGTCTGTATTTATTACTATTATTATCTTTAAATAAGCACAAAACGAAAGTTTTAAAGATTCATACTAATAAGAGCTCGAAGAAAGCTGTGACCATTAAAATGCGTATATTAGGAGAGATAAGTATTGAACGACGGAATAAAAGTTTTAAACTTGAAATTTAGTTGGTTTACTATCGATTCTTTTGCTTCTATGATCAATCGGAAATGCAGTTCTTTAAATGTTGAATAAAGAGTTCACTTTCAATCGATACTGTAACTAAATAATATATTTGTAATTTCCCAATGAGTAGAAAAATTAGATTTTTTGATGTTTCGTAACTTAGTGTAGCTACTTCTTCAGAGAATAAGTAACCCTTAAAGGTTTTCTGTGTGAATTGAAATTTAATCCTTTCTCTATCAGACTGATTTCATGATTGGTTAAGTTTCTATCTGAGAGATTATGAACAATTCTTATTAGGTTTTATTGCTGGCGTTTTCATATCTTTCTTTCTTTCTTCGATCCTTTCAAATTTTTTGATTTGACGGCTTTTTGATGAATCTAAATAATGGCGTTCTCTTCCTATAAACAGGTTAGAAATTGTGGTTTGTAATTCTGCAGGATCATCTAGGTCTTTAAATCGTTCACGATATTTTTCAAGTAAATATGTGCATTTGTGAATGCGTCCTCGTAAAAATATTCGAGATGAGCGTTGTAAACTTCATTTAATTAAATATCCTGTTATTGTACCAATTCCATTTAAACTTGGATAATTTGATCCGGTTATTAATGGGTTTGTTACTTATTCTCTGAAGAAGTGGCTTACACTAAATCACGAAACGTCAGAGAATCTAACTTTTCTACTCATTGGGATATTACAAATATATTATTTATTTATAACTATCTACCCAATGCTCAATTTATTCGAAATTATCAAGTCAAACCTTGATAATGATACCTAAAAAATACTGCAATGGTTCGGATCAAGTAACAATTGATCAGTACACAATTTGGGGCCCAATGATAAAGCTTGCATTAAGATTTATGAGAGGGGGATAGAAGAGTGATCAAATATATGTTTTTTTTAGGATTTTAAGGAAACTCTTCATTTATTTCTACTGGTTTAAAAGTTTTTAAATACTTAAGTTTAGCTTTGTGTGATTATTGTTCAGTGATATGAAAAATTCCGTAATTGTTTGCGCTCACCTGAGAAAAGCGCAGTATTAGCAGAACACCCGGAGATCAAGCGAAAATACAGTTCAGATGGCAGAACGTACCGAGTGATGTAAATGGACGACTGAAGGCTGTGTATATGTATTGTTTAGATACTTTGTAACTTTTTACAACAAACATACAATACACCTGCCTATTGTCTTGTTTTACAGTGGTACCTGCTTCCATAGTCAAACTTATCATTACAAATATAATTAACTATCATCCCATAGAAAATATTCATAATCATATCTACCCTCCACAATTATTATCAACATCAAATATTAGAGTAGTTATAGTGAATATACATATTTTATTACTTATTACTAATTTTAAATAGGTATTGGATTGGCGCTTACTGCTTCTCTTAAAGGTTACCGATGTATAATTGTAATGTCAGAGAAAATGAGTAGTGAAAAGGTAAACTATCGTAGTTTTCTTCTGGTGATTTTGCACTTTTATTTGATTATTTTGTTGTCATAATCAAGAATTACTGGCTTTATGAAGTAAAATTACCTTTTGAGCATGAACCAACTAGTTCACATTTGTAACCCAATTGCACACCTATTGATATATGTAAGTTAATTGGGTGACGAATAAGTGTTAGTACGTATTAGAAGAAAATCTTTCCAAAATTTCCATACTAAGCTGTTTAATTAAAAATATCAAAAGAATTTGAAAAGTCATACGACTTGTAGGATCAATACAGTCTATTTGAATTAACTGATGTTATTTGTGTGAAGATCACGTTATTACATGAATGGATTGAAGTTAATTTTGTAAAACACTGAATTCTATCTCACTAGCTTAAATATTTCGTGATCAAAAAGTTTCTCAAAATTTATAGGTTTATTTTCGTGTATAACATTACTTACTTACGCCTGTTACTCCTCGTGAAGGAGCATAGGCCGCTCACCAGCATTCGCCATCAAACCCTGTCCTGGGCAATCCTTTCCAGCTCCTTCCAGTTGTTATTCATCCTTTTCATATCTGATTCTGTTTCCCGACGTAATGTGTTATTTGGCCTTCCTCTTTTCCGCTTCCCTTCAGGATTCCAAGTTAGGTCTTGTCTCGTGATACAGTTTGATGATTTGCGTAATGTATTTCCTATCCATTTCCATCGTCTTTTTCTAATGTCCTCTTCAGCTGGAAGTTGGTTTGTTCTCTCCCACAGAAGGCTATTGCTGATGGTATCTCAACAATGGATGTTGAGTATCTTATGTAGACAACCATTTATAAATACTTGTACCTTCTCGACGGTGGTTGTTGTAGGTTTCAGCTCCATACAGTAGAACTGCCTTGACGTTCGCATTGAAGACTATGAATTTGATATTGGTTGAAGGTTGTTATGAGTTCCATATGTTCTTCAATCGAAGGAATGCGGCCCTTGCTTTGCCAATCCTCGCCTTTACATCTGCATCTGAACCTCGTTGTTCGTCGACGATGCTTCCTAAGTATGTGAAGGACTCTACATCTTCCAGAGTTTTGCCATCAAGAGTGATTGGATTGCTGTTCTCCGCTTTGAATTTGAGAACCTTGGTTTTCCCTTTGTGTATGCTGAGGCCTACTGATGCAGAGACTGCTGCTACACTGGCTGTCTTCATCTGCATCTGTTCGTGTGTACGTGATAGGAGGGCTAGGTCATCTGCGAAGTCCAAATCGTCTAATTGATTCTGAGCTGTCCATTGTATTCCGTGTTTTCCTTCAGATGTCGAGGTCTTCATAATCCAGTCGACCACCAGAAGAAAGAGGAAGGGAGAGAGTAAACAGCCTTGTCTGACTCCAGTCCTTACTTGGAATGCATCTGTCAGCTGTCCTCCATGCACTACTTTGCACTGTAGTCCGTCGTATGAGTTCCGGATAATGTTGACAATCTTCTCAGGAACTCCGTAGTGTCGAAGAAGTTTCCATAATGTCCTCCTATCTACACTGTCGAATGCCTTTTCATAATCAATGAAGTTGATGTATAGTGATGAGTTCCACTCAACTGATTGTTCGACGATGATCCGTAGTGTTGCAATTTGGTCTGTGCACGACCGATCCTTACGGAATCCAGCTTGTTGATCTCGAAGTTGGGCGTCTACTGCATCCTTCATCCGGTTCAGCAACACTCTGTTGAAGACTTTCCCTGGTATTGACAGTAGTGTAATGCCTCTGTAGTTTTCACATTTGCTCAGATCTCCTTTCTTTGGAATCTTGACGAGGTGTCCTTCTTTCCAGTCCATCGGCACTTGTTCCTCCTCCCAAATCTTTTTGAATAGAAGGTAAAGCATGCTTGTGGTTGCTTCGATGTCTGATTTCAGTGCTTCAGCTGGTATGTTGTCGGGTCCTGCTGCTTTCCCGTTCTTGATTTGTCTGACGGCCATTCTAATTTCTTCCGTCGTTGGTGGGTTGACATCTATAGGAAGATCTATGTGTGCTGCTTCGATGTCCGGTGGATTCATTGGAGCCGGCCTATTCAGGAGTTCCTCGAAGTATTCTACCCATCTGTTACGCTGTTGTTGAATTTCGGTGATTGGCTTGCCTTCTTTGTCTTTGACCGGCCTCTCTGGTTTACTGTATTTCCCTGCTAGTTTCTTCGTTGTATCGTAAAGCTGTTTCATATTTCCTTCTCTAGCAGCTTTTTCTGCCGTCGTTGCTAGTTCTTCCACGTATTTCTTCTTGTCGGCTCTAATGCTCCTCTTCACTTGTTTGTTTGCTTCTATGTATTCAGCTTGTGCTTGGACTTTCTCTGCTCGTGTTCGGCTGTTGTTAATTGCTGCCTTCTTGTTCTTCCTTTCTTTGATCTTGTCCAGTGTTTCTATAGAGATCCATTCCTTATGATGGTGTTTCTTTAGGCCCAGAACCTCTTGACACGTTGAAGTTAATGCTTCCTTGATGCCTTTCCAGTTGTCCTCCATAGTAGTTTCTTCTTCATTCAGTAGATCTTGTAAGGCTTGGAACCTGTTGTTGAGAGCTATCTTGAATTCATTGAGTTTGTCAGTATCTCGAAGGAAGGCTGTATTGAACCTTTGTAGTGCTGTTTGTCCACTTGTCCAGTTCTTTTTTAGCTTCAGTTTTAAATTGGCTACAACTAGGTGGTGATCTGAAGCTACGTCAGCACCTCTCCTGGTTCTCACATCTTCCATTGTCCTTCGGAATTTTTTGTTGATGCAAATATGATCTATTTGGTTCTCTGTAGTGTGGTCCGGTGAGATCCATGTAGCCTTGTGTATACGCTTGTGTGGAAATATTGTGCCTCCTATGACCAATTTGTTGAATGCACACAAATTTGCAAATCTTTCTCCATTTTCGTTTCTCTTTCCCAGTCCATGTCGTCCCATAATATCTTCATATCCAGTGTTGTCTATTCCGACTTTGGCATTTAGATCTCCCATCAGAATAGTTAGGTCCTTTCTTGGCATTTCTCAATGATTGACTGCAGCCGCTCGTAGAACTGATCTTTAATGTCGTCGTTGCTATCATTGGTGGGTGCATAACATTGGATAATATTCATTAAGATCCCCTCCTTCTTTGTTTTGAATGATGCTTTGATGATTCTGGATCCGTGAGACTCCCATCCTACAAGTGCATTTCGTGCTACTTTGGACAGCATAAGAGCGACTCCCTGAGTGTGTGGAGCATTTTCCCCTTCGTGACCGGAGTATAGCAGCATCTCTCCCGTAGCTAGCCTTTTCTGTCCAGCTTGGGTCCAGTGGGTTTCGCTGATTCCCAGTACTGCTAAGTTGTATCTCCTCATTTCCATTGCTATTTGACTGGTCTTCCCGGTTTCCCACATTGTTCGAACGTTCCATGTACCTATAAAAATTTTTGCTCTGGTTGTTAGAAGGGGCATCGGCCTCGTGGCTTCCGAAGGAACTCGGCTTTCACCATGAAGCGTCATAATTCTTCTAACTGAAGACCTTCTAACTCCCAGGGCAGAGTTTAAATGGTTTGAATAATTTTTTCTGGTAAGCGTTTTTTTAGCGAGTTAGTTTTCTACGGGATGGGGACGCTAACCCCATGCCCAACCCTCCTCCTTTACCCGGGCTTGGGACCGGCAGTAACCCTGTTAGAGCTACAGGCGGAGTTTTGTGTATAACTATGAGTACGTATTATTAATAGAGTCCCGAAAACACTTTGGGACTAGTGTAAGTGACTAGACAACCAGTGGATTATGTTTAAATGTTAGTTATTTGAAAGTGATTGCTAGTATACCTTGTAAATAGGTTTCTTTCTTGTTGATTTTTTCTATGTAAACACAGAGTATGTAATGTTAAGCCACTTAGACAAGATGCCAAATTTCGACTTGACCGATAGGATTTGATTACTTCCTAGAGTATAGAGCAAACATAAGATTGGTCATCAATCAGTGAGGCATCTATGAAGTACTCTATGGTCGTCAATATTTCCCTATTTCAGGATAGTTAGTGAAGTATATCACCTTCAGATTTCTATATATTCAATCTTATTATTTAGATCTGATGAAGCCAATTTATTTCATGTTTAAAAATGTCTATTATTCTCATTAGTTGCCTGATAATTATACAACACATTAACTGAAAGTAATTATGTGCTCATTTAGCAAACTATTTCGTTCTTTATTATGATCAAATGAATCAGTATTGAAATATACCGTTTTTACTGTTCTATTCTTATAAAGGAATCGTACTTAAGATGCCTTGGAGCTGAAATTGTCGTACACCGGCTTCTGCAAATTTTGATCATCCTGATTCATTGTTTCGAGTGTCAGAAAAATAAAAAATGAAATTGGTCCATCTGCCATATCATGAATCAATATACAAATCCATATAATCCAATAG
>OX103947.1:82543564-82673942 GCA_944470405.2 Schistosoma mattheei
CAAAAATCAAAACAATGGGAGACACAACCAAAACAAAGAGGAAACAATGACAATTTAAGGTCAACAAGAACCAATCACACATCGAGGTGTACAGAACAAGCTATGAGTCACATATGGAGAAATTCGAACACTTCACTTCTATCTGAAGTTTGTGCTGATGATGTCGTTCAAAGAGATGAAAGCTCCACGACCAAACCATCCAGCTCAGAGAACAAAACTCCATCAAAATCATCCAACTGAGCTACAAAATCTTCACCATCTCATAAGAATTTCTTCACTACTGACAAACACTTGTTTTGTTAACATTAAACTGAATGATAATGTACGTGAATTTACAGTTTAGTGATGAAACTCGTTTTCATATAAATGATTAGATTGTAATATAATAACTCATTGAAGACAATAGTGGATGATGGAGCAATTCGTGGATTGGTTGAAGTTAGATACTAACACTGTTGAATGTCAACTTAGTGATCTAGAGCTTAAGAGTTCGTGCACAAGCCGATAAGTCCCGGATTCAAATCTTGCGGGTGGGACCCGCGGATGCGCACTAAGATGAAACAGCCGGTCAGGTTCTCCACGGTGCTCTAGCTTTAATTAACTCATGAATTCAACTATTAAGTCATAATATTTACAAAAACCTCTCTCTGATTAAAATAATTAGATATAAATATTTATGACATGATTACAAAATTATAAACATCTACATTCATATATATCAAGTTTAGTTATTTATATCTCATGGTTATTTAATATAAACACTTTGATTTATTCTAATTTATAGAACTAACATTTTGGTTCACATTATATAACAAATAACAAACCGGATATATGTTTTACAGCTGATTATTGTTATTATTATTCTAAGACCGGAAAGGGTAATATTTTTATGTTGTCGAATAAATAAGTCGGAAGTCGTGTTGATTAGTTGTGATAAAGTAATCAAATAAATTATACAAATAACAACTAGTCATCAAGGTTGATTAATATATGAATGATGATTATACTAATTTGACGAATATTAGTCGAAAACTATGACTATTATTATTGTTATTATTAAAAGTTGTTGACATAGACTATGGTAACTAAATACTTTTTAGTAGCCCGTGGATCTGAGTCCTATTTAGATCGTATAAATGATTGTTATCGCCTTTTCTCGTAGATCATCGTCGACTTAAATCGCGTTAGTCAATAACGGAATTAAATAAGTCGAATAACGAGAATTGACTTGAGAATACATATATTTTGTATATAAAGCGAATGAAGCAGAGCAGAGCAGAGCAGAGCAGAGCAGAGCAGAGCAGAGCAGAGCAGAGCAGAGCAGAGCAGAGCAGAGCAGAGCAGAGCAGAGCAGAGCAGAGCAGAGCAGAGCAGAGCGAGCAGAGCAGAGCAGAGCAGAGCAGAGCAGAGCAGAGCAGAGCAGAGCAGAGCAGAGCAGAGCAGAGCAGAGCAGAGCAGAGCAGAGCAGAGCAGAGCAGAGCAGAGCAGAGCAGAGCAGAGCAGAGCAGAGCAGAGCAGAGCAGAGCAGAGCAGAGCAGAGCAGAGCAGAGCAGAGCAGAGCAGAGCAGAGCAGAGCAGAGCAGAGCAGAGCAGAGCAGAGCAGAGCAGAGCAGAGCAGAGCAGAGCAGAGCAGAGCAGAGCAGAGCAGAGCAGAGCAGAGCAGAGCAAAGCAAAGCAAAATGACACGCACGGAAGATGGCTGGGAAGCCAACTCCACTTTAGTCAAGCGTTACTCAATATTTATAGTCAGACAAAAATAAAGCTACAGACATGTGATTAATGGGATAAGAAGGGCACACACATATACGCTCATATAAAAACAGTCAAGACTGATAAGCGAATAAATGACAAGGTTAAAGTATGGCTCGAGTAGAATGAATAGAATGGGATGTCCGAAAGCTAGAATAAGGTATATGGGCTTAACATAGTAACTGACACTACAACTTCAAAACAGTTGATTTTTACATGCATAAGATTGCTTTCTGAATACTGTCTCTGGCACGATTACTTTTCAAAGATATTTAACCCATTGAACATCTTGTCAATAATTGTTTTATAAAAAAAGAAAGCTAAGATTTAACCAATTAAGCGTCTTCAGCTTTTAATTCTGGGGGATCCACAAATTTTTTTCACTTCTACAGTTGTATTCAATGTCATACATGAGTAGTTCAACCACCAATCACAACTATCTACATTATAATTTTATGTTCGGAATATTTCTTTGATAAGTCTAAATAATGTTAATATAATCATTAAATACAATTCTGATTTACATTTTTTTTATCTGATCCAATTCTGTCACGGAAAACGTTCTTAAGCCAAACTATTTAGTTAACTAATTCATAAGGCTCTTACTAGCAAGTTAAATAAACCTGAACGAAGATAGCCAGTGTAGCAGTAGCATCTTCAGCATTGGACCTCAGCATACACAAGGGGAAAAGCAAAATTCTGAAATACAACACAACAAGCATCAACCCAATTATACTAGATAGAGAAACTCTGGAAGATGTGGAAACTTTCACGTACCTGACTGGTCAGCATCGTCGATGAACAAGGAGTATCTTATGCAGATGTGAGGGCAAGGATTGGCAAAGCAAGAATAGCATTCCTACATTTGAAGAACATATGGAACTGAAAACAACTGTTTTCAAGCCAACATCAAAATCAGAATCTTCAATACCTACGTCAAGACAGTTATTTCTACTGTACGGAGCTGAAACTTGGAGAACAACCACAACCATCATCAGAAAAGTAGAAATATTTCTAAACAGATTTCTACGTAAGATAGTGAATATCCGTTGTCTGGATACTGTCAGCAACAGCCTATTATGGGAAGGAACAAAATAACTTCCAGCAGAATGTGAAACTAGTCGGTTGAGAGGTTGATATGACATGCATTACAGAAACCATCAAACTGCATCACGAGGCAATACATAACTTGGATTCCTGAAGGTAAAAGGAAAAGTGAAAGACCACAGAATACATTGTGTAGAGCACTGAAGGCAGATATTAAAAGAACAAATAACACTTGGAAAAGGCTGGAAATGAGAGTGGAGGATAGAGCTAGCTGGAGAATCTTTATTGGAGGTCTATGCACATTCACGAGAGATAACACGCGTAAGTAAAAGTTTATTGAATCCAAAGAAATTAATGGATGGTATGAAGGTCAGAAGATATAAAAGCTGAATAAATATTTCAACTAACTTTAATAAGTTGGCTGGCTATTTGATTTGTACAGCAGATACTATACAGAAAACTTTCCTTGGTTGTTTTACAAATTTTATCAATTTGTTTGATAACCATGGTTAACAACTCAGTTAGATGTTCATATTCACTGCTTCCACTTTTTTCCTTGTTTACATTTGAATTTTCACTTTTTATTGTTGGATGGTTCAGATAGTTTTTAAGTGTACCGATCCATATTTACTGCACTGATATATACCAACTTAACTTACTTCGAGAAAGGAAGCAATAATAAGTTGTAGATTCATTACATTCTAAAAATATTGCACTGTTTAAAATCGAATGAATCGAAATCACTCTGTTGCGCAACCCAGTGGTGTTTGAACTAATTAGTTAATCAGATGACGCATTTAGTGTTTGAGGCGAAAACTACCGAGGTTGAGTCCCAATGTGACTATCAACATTGGGGTGCAGGTACATCCAGCTGACCAGTCCCAAACAAGACAAAATCTAGTAACATACCAACTTGCTACTCATTATATATTTGTAAAATATCCGAAATATTTGTTCGATACATTTATTAGTATAATTTGACCTAATGTAGTCCCCGTTTCCTACTAGTTGGTATTGTTTAGCCAGAAATATCTATAATATTCAGATAATTGACTCTCTCTATGTGTAGTTCAAACCTTCATCGCTCACCTTTACAGTTTGGGACGTTACCACTGATCTATCTGAATGAAAACTGGTTTAAATCGATGGTTTCCTAACAACTACTTCTAACTACCTAGCACGAAAATATATAGTTCATGTCTAGTTATCTGTTAACCATATTGCAACTTGATCAGTAGAATTCAGCCAGTACTAGATACTAGATAAACATGATATCGGTTATTACTTAGTCATAAACCACGATGTATTTGTTATTACGAAGTGTTTTATTGAATTTCTTTCTGTCATAAATTTTTTTCACAAAGGTGGCAGTTCTGGTGCTGCTGTAGCTGGTGCTATCAGAACTATTAAAGAATTGGGTTTAGGAAAAAACAGTCGAATCGTGGTTATTCTACCAGATAATGTACGCAATTACATGTAAGATAAGCTTTAAAGCTTATTTCATTTCATTTGTTCTCTTCTATTCATTTTCATTCTTTACCGAATGTTTATTTTCCCCTTACGATATATAAGCATAATGTGACTAAAAGGTTTGAATTTCATTTAAAAACAACTCATGCTTTATATACTCTCTAGGTAAACATTTATGCAGGTTAAAATTTCATATGTTACATTCGGGCGTCAATAATATCTCTGGTTGGGATTATAATGTAAGTCCACTAACATAAGATGTATGTCCACGGTAATTTGTAGATATTTTTCCATTGGACATCCTGTCTTCTGGTGGATTCTGAGACTGTCAATGTATTTTCTTTGTGTGTTCGAACTAAGAAAAACGATTATTTTAGAAAAAAAAGAAACGGTTCATTGTTGTTATTGTTTCAAAATTATTAACATTATACCGCCTTGGTGTAATAAGGATATGATACTTGAAATACATAATCTGTATTTTATTTTTGTTAGTTTTATGAGCGGACTTGTAAATTAAAGAAAATGAAGCTTCATGTTTATAATTTACTTAAGCTATACATTCGTATATATAGTTATATGGAAAATATATATCTATAGGAGGATAGAAAAGATTGTATTATAAATGGATTGGAGAATAAATATCAAATGAGGTTAACGTACTAATCAAAGGGTAAGAAAGAAAATAATTTATGGGTCAGATATGAAGAAAAATAACAAACATAAAGGTCATAATAATAAACTGAAATAATCAAGCAAACTTATATAAGGTAATAATAATTAAAAAAAACCCAATAATAATCAAACAAAAGTGAAGAAGAAAGGAAATAAAAACCCGAAACATACCCATTAGGGGAATTAGGGCCAAGGAAGGACGAGAGGTTGAACGAATCGTTTCTGCACGAAAAGTTCAGGCTTGAGTTCGTGAATTGCCAATGCCTCACCAGTGCATAAAATATTGATTGGACACCCATTCGATCCAATTCATTTGACTCTGTACATTACTTTAAAAGAAGAACTCTTTAAAGCGAGGTGCCCATAGTTGATTAAATGCTCCCGTATAGAACTAGTAATTGTTTTACATTCTCCTTCTAAAAGCCAAGTCGGATAGTGTTCTGAGTTGCGTTTGGAAAGTAATCGCTTTGTGCGGCCAATTTAACGTGCCCAAGATGAGCATGTAAATTTACGGATACACACTGACGTGGCCTAAAGTGGAAGTTTATCCTTAACACATCCATGAATGGCCGGCTTGAGAAAACAATTCGGAGCTTAGCTGCCTAGAACGTTTTATTCAATGATTCTGAAATCCGTTTAAGATTTCCGCAGCCATGTCTCCTTTAAATTCCACATTCATAAACAAGGTTTTCTTTTCTACTGTCGATGATTTTTCATGATGAAGTCTAGGTGTTAAGTTGCTATCGACGAATCTAAGTGAATAACCATTTCTAATGAGAGTCTGTCGAAATTGAAATACCCACTTACTTACTTACGCTTGTTACTCCCGATGGAGTATAGGCCGCCGACCAGCATTCTCCAACCCACTCCGTCCCACTATTCCTTCCTTTCCAGTTCTATCCAATTTTTGTTCATTTTTCTCATGTCTATCTCCATTTCCCGGCGTAATGTGTTCTTTGGTCTTCCTTTTTTCCTTTGGCCTTCAGGATTCCATGTGAGGGTTTGCCTTGTGACACAGTCGGGTGCTTCCCTCAATGTGTGTCCTCTCCACTTCCAGCACTTCTTCCTGAGATCTGGTTTGTTCTCTCCCACAATAGGTTGTTGCTAATAGTGTCCGGCCAACGGATCCGAAGTATTTTGCGTAGACAACTGTTGATAAACACCTGTATCTTCTGGATGATGGCTTTCGTAGTTCTCCAAGTTTCTGCCCCATACAGTAGAACTGTCTTGACATTTGTATTGAAAATCTTGACCCTGGTGTTGGTTGGCAGTTGTTTGAAGTTCCAGATGTTCTTCAGTTGTAAATATGCTACTCTTGCTTTGTCGATTCGCTCCTTCACATTTACATCAGATCTACCGTGTTCATCAATGATTCTTCTCAGATATGGTCGTTCTAGTTTACGGTAATTTCCAGACAGTTCGTTGTATCATACAGTTGACATCTAAACCTCCCATCAGAATGGTCAGGTCCTTTGTTGGGCATTTATCGACGATTGACTGCAGCCTATTGTAGAATCGATCTTTAAAGTCTTCATTGTAGTCGTTGGTAGGCGCACAGCATTGGATGATGTTCATTGAAATGCCCTCTTTCTTTGTTTTGAAGGAGGCTTTGATGATCCTTGGTCCATGAGATTCAAATCCTATAAGTGCATTTTGTGCTTCTTTTGATAGCATCAATGTAACTCCTTGTGTATGTGGAGCATTTAATTCTTCATGGTCGGAGTATAACAGAAGCTCTTCTGAAGCTAGTCGTTGTTGTCTAACTTGCACTCAATGTGTTTCACTGATACCAAGCAACTCCAGGTTGTATCTCCTCATTTCTGCAGCAATTTGGAAGGCTCTCCCGGTCCCCCACACTGTACGAGCATTCCTTGTACCTAAATAAATGGTTGCTCTGGTTGTCAGAAGGGGCATCGGCCTCGTGACTTCCGAAGGAACTCGGCTCCCATCATGTGGCGTCATAATTCTTCTAAATGAAGACCTTCTGACTCCCAGGGCAGAGTTTAAAAGATTTGAATAATTTTTTCTGGTTAGCGTTTTTTAGCCAGTCAGTTTTCTACGGGATGGGGTCGCTAACCCCATGCCTAACCCTTCTCCTTTTTCTGGGCTTGGGACCGGCAGTAGCCCCCGGAGGGTCTCCAGGCGGAACTTGAATAGTTTCTCATCAATCGTGTTAGTGGAACATATTCTCTCGATCGTTGAGGATAAAAAGTGAATCAAGTCCCTCTTTCTGCTCAGTGAGATCCAGCCATGGAAATTTGTGTATTACCCATTCCACTAAGTTTCTTATTTGTTTACTATTTTTTTAAAAATCCTGTTTTTATTCTAATTTATTTTTTTGTGTAGGTCTAAATTCTTATCAAATGATTGGATGTTTAGTCGAGGATACATGAACTTTCCTCTTGGTGATGCATTTCGAAATAAGTAAGCATACAGTTATGAGGATAAGTGTAGCCAAATGATAAATTATATATTGAGTGTATCATAAAAATTCTGCATGAATGTAAAGTGCTTTAACGTGTATAAAGAAATTAGATGTTGTAGTTTTGTTTAACTACAGTATGAAATTTCATTCTACTACGGTAGTCAGTTTAGTATTTTATGTACACGGACTTAAAAAGGAAGTATTGAATACATTTGGTCAATTTTGGACTTATTCACCAATGGAAATACGATTTATCCAATCTTAGTAATATGCTAAACCAATGACATTCGACCGGTATGAGTAGCCTAGCGTCCTTATTGGTCCTTTGCTCACCTAGCCCGTCCAGTTGAGTACAGAACATCAATAACAGCTTCCATCATGAGAATTATTTATTTCAAACATACTGGGTTTATATACCAGTCAAACAGACCATATTATATCACAAAATGGAAAATAACATTTACACACGATCAAGCCAAAAAGTGACTGTGAATGTGGGAGACTGTAATCAATAAACTGAACATAACTTAAAAACAGTAAACCGTATAATAATAATCTATAGGTCAAAATGAAGCTTATAGTAAGAGGGATATAGATATGCACAATCTAGTTACTGAATATATATAATCAGTCCATTTATAGTTATCGTAAGTTACTCGTAATTTAATCTTCACTAGGATATAATAGAACCCCTTTCCCTGTTCAGCTTAATGAGCTTGTATCCGATTTTTAGTAAGTAATGTTTGGCAAAGTTCTAAAAATTGAAACACTAGTTGTATGAAATCTACCAGTTTGTTAGCGGAATATGGACTGGATTAAAGAACGTTCCGTGCACGATTTTGTTTTTACACGCTGATTAGCTATTTCTTATCCAATCAACGTTAGCGGATGCTTGGAGAAGACTGTAGAATCTTATTTGAAAACTATGAATATACTTACATTATTCTTATTGTGCTTCTTACTTCCATCTACCCTTGTTATTTGGAACATAATTTCGTTCCTGTTCAACCGTGTCCTGATTTAGGGACTTGTTGAGTGAAAAAGTGTCCAAGACTACTAAGTAATAGGAATAGCTGGGTCGTAATAGGAGAAATTATAACACTGTTTATATCATGTTTTGTATGCACAAGGGTTTTTTTTCTTTAAAATATTCTTGATTTGATTAATTTGACTATTTACATTGTATCCTGTTATTATATATCTTTCTGTCAAGTTGGATTAATGATACATTAGATGAATTAATTGCTGGTCTTCCAAAAACAGTTAGAATTACTAGTGAATATACAGTAAAAGATGCTTCGAACTTGATTAAAACGGAGAATGTAAGGGGATTGTTGGTGGTAGAAAATAATGGAACAAAGTAAGCACTTTACTTCTAGTTCTGTATTTCAAAACAATTATCTTTAAAATGATTCATTCATCCTGTTCATTTCTTCATTTAAAACAAGCTTTAAGTATGAGAACAAATCTATTTTTATTACTTATCAGTTTGTACTGGTCAGTATATGATGTTTAATCAACTTGAATTGAATGTGAAAATTTTCTACACCTATCTAAAACTATTGAGGATTTTCAGAAATAGGATTTCCTGTCACCTATACAATGATTGAGTACTGACTTATGAAGTCTAGATTGCTCGTATTCAGAATATTAAGCGGGGTGAGTGAAAGAATAGAAACAAAGGAGTACCATAGAGTAGGTACTATATCTTTAATCTACAGATTAGTTATTTTCATAACCACTTTTAACACAGTATTTAAATTTTCTTCATGAGATGTAAAGGATTGATCGTATGTAGTTGTAAGAGTGGTCGACTAATAGTGAAGTTAGGGGTAAGGAACTGTATGAAAATTGGAAATCCATCAATGTTTAGTGAACCTTTATCAACTAAGGTGGTTAAGACGTATATTTCTCATGTCTAACTTCTACCTACTATTATTGTTCGATGGTAGTTAATATTACTATAAGCTGTGGAAAAGCTGTGGCGGCCAGATCAAAGCATGGTGCGGGTCAGTGAAGTCACTTGTCGCTTATCTAAACCATATCATTATGTTCTGTCTACCTGGTTACGGTTGGTGAAATATTCATCATTTATGTTTGTAAACGTCGGATAACATAATGTATAATCAGTTCTAGTGTAGTGAACAAGAACACAAGTGGGGGCAATCAAATGCATTTTAGCACAAAATTACAGAATCCCTAAGTGAAATCTGAGAACCATACAGTAAATTCTTCATTTACAAAATATCAATCAATCGTCTCAGACTTCACTGTACTTTCGTTTCCACACCAATCACTCTCTGTCCATGTTATTTCCTCTTTGATCTTCTTAACCTCCTACTAGCAGGGATTCACTTTCGATTAGTGATACATACCAGTAACACACACCACACCATTATCAAATTATTTAAAGATAAAATTATTGAGGAAATCAACTGAAATAATATTCTTTTATTGAATTTAATGTCTTCAAAATTGTAACATGCATAGTAAAACACGCGTTCTAATTCGGTTACTGTCAATGACTAGATTATACTCTAGTGGTTATCACTTTGCGTTGCCGACATTTTTGAACCATCTTATATTAATGGAATAGATTAACATCAATCTTATTTATTCTAAAGCTGATAGAGAGAAATTCCAGTTTCTGAGGGAAATTAAAGATTATTGACACTAACAATGCTTTAATTTTAAGAGTATTGAAATATGAAGTTTTCATGAAAACTGTACAATCGATTACTTCCAACCTTTAATCCTTAAAATAAATTGATTTTAGTCTTCAAATTGTTGAACTTCAAGTTATAATCACTTTTGTTTAGGAAATAAAAATTCATAATCTATATAAAAGTTTAATCAGTTTACTTGTTTTAATAATATATTATCCGTCTATAAAAAACTGATTATATGACGGTAACTTATCTGCTTTAGTAAACGCCATTTAAGTTTTAGCTAACTGGGCTATTTTCAGTTGTAGAGCTGTGGAGATTATTGAATTTCATTGAAATCATGAACTGATCAAAGTTGGGTCACAGTCGAGAACCTGGAAGGACTGTATGGCTGTTTTGTTCTAGTACGAACCTCTTTAGCATTGAGAAGTAGTGACTAGTGGAGTTAATCTGTGTCGGTTGTGAGGCAGTTACACACCAAAGACAGTGCAAGATGATCGCTCAATGTAGTTAGCTGGGATATTACTTTCACGCAGTCTGACTTTCGCACCACAAAAATAGACCGTTCATGTTTAACGTATCGTTAACCATGTTATAAACACGTAGATTGTAACTTGAATGTCATGTATTCGAGAAATGATAGCTGACTCTCTTTTTTTGTCGACAGAATCTGCGTCCTTGGTGTATTCGATTCAAATTTCTAAGACTATTATTCAATGGATCTGTTAAACCGACTGATCTTGTTGTCAAAGCGATGAATAAAAATTATCGACAAGTAAGTTTCTAAAGTATATTTTATGTCATCAAGCTTTCAATCTATATTCACTTAATCAGTATCACATGTGTTGCGTATATCCCTTTTCCTATTGAAGATATCTCTCAGTTACTCTTACATTGGAGATAATCAAAATGTACAAAACATAAATACGCTAATCAAAATTTTGTTTTTTAAGGATCAGTGCACAATGAAGAACTGATCTTAGCGAGGTCACCATTGAAAACTTAGAAACATAGGATACACGTATCGTTCTAGTGTGGAACTCCCCAATGGTGCTCATTCACGAACCCGCAGCCAGAAATCAAACCCAAAATCTTTTGTTTCACATGTCAACACTTAACATCTAGACCACTGAGCCGGCATCCAACGGTGTTAATATCTTGCTTTAATCAGTTTAAGACCTTTAGCAACTCTCATCCATTGCTTGGATTGGATAACCGTCTTCCATCCGGCATGGATTCAACTCCATGGTTTACGGCATCTCACTAGAACTCTGGTTGCACCTTAATACTGCTCACTAATGAAATAGTCTCATACTGAGGCGAAACTGCCGCTCAGTGCTTCCAGGTTTTTAGTGATGGTCTAATTAAGATCATTACTATGAAAATTTTAGAATCTTCACAAATTCCCTAAACTGATAATCACCAATACGGTTGGATTTAATTACCTTTTCAAGAAACCAAAAATTTTGTCTTATCATTTCCTCCTTTACAAAATATCTTAAAACTATATTTCTGGGTCAACACTGCTAATTTACTTATTTCTAACAAAACATTATGACGAACCTACTTATTTTTTGAAATTATTAATTCAGGTTGAGGAAGTACATGGGCTTGATCGTGTTTCTCGTGAACTCACCATTGAATCATATGTTGTTCTGTGGAATAAAGAAAGTAAGATGAAGCCTTTTCACTGATTATGTATAATTTTGTTTTTAGTGTATGATTTTATTGTTGTCTGTTAACCACTTTCAGTCTTCTTTTCTGTTTCGTTTACCTCCAGCTAATAAGTCAAGAATTTTTGACAACGCTCCTATCAAAGTATTTGATTCTTGACAAATTTTTCACATATTTTGTTTCTACCCAAAATGGAAGAAAGCTCAGTGCTCTGCGCACATAAATCGAAATACATTGAATTAAAACTCAACAATTTTCACAAACATATACCGATGATTATCATGTGCTCACTAATGACCAGCTTCAAGAGGTGATTCTCGAAGTACTAGTGAGAAACTGTGACCAGTGGAGTTTAAACGTGTTGAGTATGAGACAGTTACACACTGAAGACAATGGAGGATGATCGCACAATATCGTATATTGGTCAAAGTCAGACATTAACAGCGTTGGATACTGGCTCAGTGGTTTAAGGGCTAAGCGTTTGCACGCAAAACCGAAGATCCTGGGTTTGAGTCCCGCGTGCAGAGATCGCGGATATGCACTACTGAGGAGTCACATACTAGGAAGAAATGACTGCCTAATGCTTGCAGGTTTTCAATGGTCGGCTGACACTAATCGGTTCATGATCTCAATTTAAACTCGAAAATCTCTACAGTCTTACAATGATATTTAAAAATGTCAAATCATAATTTTCCGAAAGCGCTATACTGACTCATCAGCCAAATACGATACGAAACCGCCTCTCCAATCGACTTCAATGTAAAGCATACGAGTCAGAGTTTAAAATTAATCAGAAGTAGTGTAACGTGTATATCAGTGAGTCATCTACAAAGTGTTGAATAATACACGGTTGAGTTAACTACCTAATGTTTCATTTATTAGACACCTGGCTGTAATTAACTAAGTTTCATGTTTGATTAAATGAGGTACATTTCAGTAAACTCAGTAGTACTCTTTAGTTGTAGTATAATCAACAACTTTAGATTCGCTGCATGAAAAATTTATTTCTGCTCTATAATAATAACTTCAAAGTTCTTCATAACATCGTATCTGATACGATGTCATTAATAGTGGATTAGCAATTACCTAACACTCTTTTTATTGACTGCTTCAAATCCACATGTTTTATAAACAATTATCTAATGGTTTACGTTTTTTCTGTTGAAACCTAGATCCTTATTTAGTATGTCGTGAAGATTTTCTTCATTGGTCCCTATTTAAATAGTAGCGAGTTTGTTCATGAAGAAAAAGCACAAGTAAATAATACTAAAGCAAACTGTTTATCTTTGAATTCATTTTTACCCAGCTTTTTTAATAGAAATAAATAGCTTAGAGACAAAAAGATATGTTTTATTGAGAACATTAAATAAATTGTTGTAGTTAAACAGCGTTTGTTTATTTGAGGTTAGATCAATGTTCAACTGTTGAAGAAGCAGGGAATGTACGCGCATATATACGAATGGTCTTCCATTTTAACCGCTTGTTATAGGTTACACTGTAATATGGACAAGTCACTATTCGGAAGTGATTGTTACATCTTGTTGTTTGGTATTTAAAAACATATTAAAATGATGGATTTGATTTAAAAAGTGTGATTTATCTAGGTAATGAAAATGATTCAAATCGACTTGATCTTCTCATTACAAAATTGAAGTTTTTAAAAGGTACCAAATGTTCTAATAGTGAATATATCATTAATCAAAACGGATTAATAGTTGTTACGATTAGTATGAAAAGTGCGGTATATTGAGGAATCATCTTTCATTTATTCCATGTAATTCTATAGTCACCATCATTTTTTTCTGAGACTTGTTTATAAATCCATTTGTAAAGGAAAAACATCTACCCTGTTGATAATCACTAGTGTTTGTTTCTTGACAATAAATTAGCAATAATAGGACGTATAACCAAAGAATTATAAATTGAGAGTGCAGAAGATGTTATACTACTTAGATTGGTGATTGTACAATTGAGATGATGGATAGATTTCAAAACAAAAATAAACGTCTGGAAAAGCATCAGTGATGAGATTTGTACTCATTCTTATTTATTTCTACCATGGATATCTCGTTAAATATTCCATTCAATAGTGTGAATGTGAATATCTCTTTCAATATAACTAAATTTTGATGAAAAGAGTAAGTGTAGACACAGAAAATCCTGAAGATAGCTTTTAACTATCTGAAGGAGTTTTCATGTTTATTAATCTAAAGTTCAAATGACTCCATGAATGCTTACATGATAATAACGGTAATAGCTATATTAAGTTGAAGCATTTCAGCTTTCTTTTTTATTTGTATGCTATTCACTGTGTAATTCTGTATAAATGGCTTTCCAGTGATTAATCTTAATGTCAAAACGTGACGATTCCCCATCGTAAGCTAGGAAATGAAAATCTAAGTTTACAGCAGTACAGAAATCTATTCAGGTTTGAACGGAGTGAAATTCATAAGTTCACAGATTTCTGTCCTGTTAATAACCACGTAAATTAGAATAAAAATACGGCGATTTACTCACCTGATGACATAAAAAAATTCATCGGTGAGGCTAAATACTTATGTACATGAAAGTGAGATTTAAATATGTGGTAAAGGATTGTAATTAAATTAATTGTGTTATGTTGGGGTGATCCAGTAAACTTCTTTCAAAAGACAAGAAAGGCTCGGGAAACACTAAGGAGGATTTTGTCCGATCAGCGTTCACTAGAAGTGTAGCCAGAAACATCAAGAAAGTGGAAAGTCACATGTAGAGTTTCTGATTTGCTGATTACTATGCTGCTACTATGTTTAGTAGCATTCCAGAATCTTCGGGAAACCTTAGGACTTCTAAAATACTATAAAAACCATATATTTTCTGTACTAGAACGAACCTTTGGAGTAAAGTACTTCTCGCATATTTTGCGCCTTTTCTCTCGTGTTCAGGTCGTGGTGTAGTTCTAGTTTGGAGGTTACGAGATAGCTTGGGAACCGAATATAGCGTTCAATCAGCAAGACTTATCATTTAAACTACAATGTATTATTAGGTCATAATCTATAAACTAGGAATTCTTCTACTTGTCAGCTAATTAAAGTGCTGCACCTAGAAGAAATAGAAATAATTGGGACATTAAGACCTCTCATTATTATAAGTGTTTCATAGTCTATGAGAACTGCTTGGTCCTCCCATTATCAGATTATCGTAGCAGATGTTAGCGTTAAGCTTTTTATACACAACGTTTTTGAGGCGCACCACAGTAATTGGAAATTTGATGGAGGACCTTACAGATACATTGAAAGAAGAAAATTTTTTGGTGTATTACCAAGATGAAAGTCACTGTGGAAATTAGATGTGCTTGAATTAATGTACTAAGCATTTTCGGAATATTGATATTTAAGGCAGATAAAGCTTGGTGAGCGAGACTGAACGTATTATACTTGTATTTCGTAATAAGCGCGTAACGAAGTACCAAACAACCATCGCTTAGTACAAGTATCACAGTAATCCAATGTATTTCACTGTTTTCCATGTTTCTGCATAACAATAACACAACCAAGTCCTAGTCAGTAAGTTTGAAAGAAACCGCATGTTTCTGTTGTCTTCATAAGATGACCAATATTTAGACTACTCATTTATTTTTCTGGGTGGACTTGATAAATTCGTATATAAGTATTTGATAATTCCAACTTAGAGATGGTTTATCCACATGACCACTCTGTTAGCTGGAAATTGTTTAAATAAACCCATGCTGTGCTTTGCAGTTAAAAAGTAACTACGGTTCGCACCGTGAACAGTCGGAGTCCAGGGACTTTCACATTTCTTAACCTACTGTCTCACCTTCAGAGTTAGTTTCTTTAACTGTCTTTTGAAATTCCACTTCTGCATGTCACAAAATATCCTAGGGGTTCGAGTTTCTTGACCAATTATACCACTTCCTAGGAGGAATGTTTCACGGAATTCGTTTTTGGGTATTCTTAACTGAGTTAATCTTTGAGTACGGTGCGTACGGAGAATTTATCATGACTCCTTCATTTCTAAGTATTTCTTTCAACATTATTCTGTTGATTGTGTCTTAAAGCTACAGAGGAGTTCTGAGTAGTCTTTCAGGTTTATGTTGGAAAAAATAACTACTACCGTCCATTCGATTTCCAGGTTTTTAGCTATATTGTGCTAGAAAGAGCTTGTAGCTAGTCGACAAATTGATGTTTGTTATGTTGAAAAGATGTTCCTAATTCTTAGAAGCTATCTTAGTAATTATATTAGAGTTAATAATCATGTCATTTGATGGACGTCTTCTGATATTCGGTCTTTCAGTAGTTGGGGTTAGGTTTTACCTCTTTCCCAGTTGTTTATGTTTTCTCAATAACTTTCGCGATAGTAGCGTTGTGTTTGTAGGCGTCACGCTAAAGGACAATAAACGGCTGACTGTAACAAGGAGCATCGATGTAATCGCAACACTGCTTTACAATAAATAAGGTCCAGTTCTGGATAGTTTGTTCAGTCTTTGCTAATATTGCACAAACAGATTAAGTTAAAGATTACCGAGCCTATTGTGTAGCAGCTGTTGTGAGGTCAGAGCGATCTTCTTAAAATCAGTTGTCCCACTTACTACGCAGGTGAATGATCTATGTGGCGCATATCTATTTGGTGCATCCTAGTACCAATGTTTATGTGTTTAAATAAATAAAAATAGATGAAACAAAGAAATAACCTACTGAAATTTATTCTCAGAATAGGTTTTCTCAAGAAAAGTGCTACTTTAATCAAATCGGAATACTTCAACGTTTAGAAGAAACCTGAACCATTACTTCCGACTCATATAGTACGAAGAAATGACTGTCTTTACCTGAACTGCAGACGAAAACTAGATCTTATAAACTTTTAAAAAATAAATCGTAATGGATAATATATAGGTCAACTCATTTTCAACAGCCTAGATGGACACTGATTAATACGGTGTTTAGAATAAAAATCGAAGGTTGTTAAACTTACGACACATGTTGTACCGACCTCCCAAAGTCTGACTTACAACTTGCGGATGACTCTCGAATTCACTCACATTGATCCTGTCATATTCAAAGGTCGTGATGCTTCTATTCACTGACTGTTTAGTGCATACACGTCATGGTGCTTGTGGTAGCGGTGCTTTAATTTTCTGAACTTTCTATCAAGAGTTTTAAAAGTGTTTTGGCTACCGTTAGCACTATAAATGACATGATCGACAAGTATAACAGTTCCGTCAAGGTAATGTCAAATTGTGTTGTAAGTTGGAAAACGTTATGTCAATGTTATGTGTAATGAAGTAAGATTCCCATGGTAAACAGTGAATGAGTTTCACTGCGCTTCCATATTTGTTGATTAAACTGCCTAAGCTGGTACATTATTGCAACTTTAGAGTTTGCGGTATCTTGCACAATGTCATGTCCGACTTATTCTGTAGTGATCAAAAATATATCGATTCCAAATTAATGTATCAGTATAATCAATATCATCTATACACAAGAGAAAACTACACAGGACGTTATTTAAACTGTCAGGAATTGGCGTGTTTGAGTTCCTTTTAGTTTGGTAATCCACAATTTTAAGTAGCTCACGTGTAATTGAATTTGTTCACATTTAATTCGGTTAAGCCATTTTGTTAAGTTATTTAACAGACAGAGTCATACGTATAATAACAACTTATCTATATCGTCGTACATGTGTTACCAAGTTTGAGTTGATAATTCCGAATAAATTGAGCATTGAGTAAATTGTTATAAATAAATAAATAAATAATATATTTTTAATATCCCAATGAGTAGAAAAATTAGATTTTCTAACGTTTCGTTGAAATATTACAAATATAATATTCATTTATATATCATTGTATGTATGCTTGAGCACATCGACCGAAGCTGCTACCTTGACGTGGTGGTCGGGCTTGCCTATCGTTATGACCCAACCGAGCTATATTAGCTGGAACATATGTTTCTGTAGGTTCTTCCATGCCAGGCAGGTCGATTGGAGAACACTAAGACTAAAAGCAGCAACTCAAGGTCTGAGGGCGACGTCGTACTGCTGACTGTAGAGGGGTGTGACAGCAGTAAGGTGTTTCCTTCGGACAACCAGCATCTGCAGCGACGCTACCTTCCACAAAGAAGGAAGGGGTTAGAAAAGGTTGACCCTAAAAATGTCACACCTCACCTTACCTCACTGATTTCCGTCTCCGGCGGTAAGGCCCTTTGAAGAACGGAGCTAACACATTAAAAACCTACCACTAAAAGGCCGTGCGCGACCGGCCTCAAGCAGTTGTCCCCTGGGCTCTGCGGTGACGCTCCCAGGTCGTTAAGGCCAATATTAATCCAAATTCCTCTCCAGGTTCCTCAAAAAACACCGTTCCACGGTGTGGGCAGCCGGGAAGTGACATCAGCCCTCATACCCGGAACAACACACGAGACCAAGTTGGTCACATTTAAATCCTTCCTACACCTCCTAATACCTCCCTTATCTCCATGACTAACCCTTCTCACGTCTCTTTATCACCTCGCACCGCTAGGGCAAACGATTTGAGTACTCGGAACGCTATTCCTGGTCTCCTGAAACCACGCTCTAAACTACACGTAGGAGCCTTTATCTTCCGAACACCGTGCCAAATAAGACAACAGGCTTCCTTAGCTAGGACCTTAGAATCCCGCGCCATCGATGTGTGCTGCGTCTCCGAAACGCGCATACAGGATCAGAGTAGCGTCATTCATCTGACCTCACCATGCCAAAATAAAGAACCGACTCGATTTACACTTCGTGTATCTGGAAGCCCTGATTCTGCTTCCCGTGGCCTCGCCGGCGTAGGTACAGCATTGAGTCCTAGGACAGTACTAGCTCTCTTAGAGTGGATCCCAGTAGACGGTCGTCTGTGCGCTGTCCGACTGAACGGAACAGTAAGAATCCGGAAAGATAGGGACACTCGTCGTTGCCTCTTCGTCGTCTCTGCCTATTCTCCCACTGACTGCAGCTCAGATGATGTAAAAGATGAGTTTTACAGAAAGCTCTCCGACCTCCCCCTTAAAGCTAGGCGCTCTGATGTAGTAATAATGGCTGGTGACCTTAATGCTCAAATAGGTAAACTAAGCGATAGGGAAAGACACCTGGGTGGATCTTATGGTGTCGCGGCTGAAAAAACAGATAATGGCGACCGTCTGTTAGAGAAACAATCTCAGAGAAAGATGGACATATTATACATTCTCAATCCAGGAGATTGGATCGATGGGCAGAACACTTTAGGGATCAGTTCAACTGGCCTTCAGCCACACTTCGGTTTCCCACGATCTCCAGTCCTCCGACTCTTTACGAAGTTGAAAAAGCCATAGGAAATCTGAAACGAGGGAGAGCAGCAGGCCCTGACAGGTTTACTCCTGAGATTTTTAAGGATGGTGGTCCAGTATTAGCAATGAGATTAACTGAGGTCTTAGGTAGAATTTGGGAACTGGACGTAATCCCATCTGACTGGTCTCAATCACTGATTGTGCCAGTCTATAAGAAAGGACAAAAGTCCTCTTGTGACAATCACAGAGGAATCAGTTTGACTAATATAGTGTCTAAAATATTAGCTTCAATAATACTTCGACGCCTAATCAAAGCTCGTGAAGAGCAGACTAGAGAAAACCAGGCCGGTTTTCGACCTGGACGTGGTTGTATAGATCAGATATTCACACTACGTCAGGTTCTAGAACACAGACACACATTCAGACGCCCCACAATGGTAGTATTTCTCGACCTTAAGGCGGCATTCGACTCTGTTGATCGTGAGGTTCTATGGCAGTGTTTGTCACTGAAAGGAGTACCAAAGAAGTACATTAACCTTATAAAGGCTCTCTACTCGAACACAACTGGTAGAGTGAGAGCTTATGGCGAACTGTCATCAGAATTGATTACCTCAAGTGGTGTTCGTCAGGGCTGTCCACTCTCCCCATTCTTGTTCAACTTTGTGGTCGACGTACTTTTAGAGATAACACTCTCCTCATCTAAATTTCCAGGGGTTGAACTTCTACCGGGAGGTTCACTTGTTGACTTAGAATATGCTGATGACATAGTTTTATTTGGTGAAGACGCTGACAAAATGCAGAGTCTTCTGACCACTCTAAGCAACAATGCAAGCATGTTCGGGATGCGATTCTCTCCCTCGAAATGCAAAATGTTGCTTCAGGATTGGGTTACATCGACACCCGAACTAGTGATAGGGAGTGAAGTAGTTGAGTGTGTCGACCGCTTCACTTATCTTGGAAGTCTCATCAGCCCTTGTGGTTGGTGTGTGACGAAATCTCAGCACGGATACAGAAGGCTCGACTAGCTTTTGCCAACTTGCGTCATTTATGGCGTAGGCGAGATATCCGTCTATCAACCAAAGGACGTGTTTACTGCGCAGCAGTTCGTTCCGTCCTACTTTATGGCAGTGAAACATGGCCGGTAAGAGTAGAGGATATTCGTAGGTTACTAGTATTTGATCATAGGTGTCTTCGAAATATTGCTCGTATATCATGGGACCATCGAGTAAGTAACACAGTTGTTAGGAAACGGGTACTAGGTAAGGATGGCAAATCAATTGATGAAGTAGTGAAACTTCATCAGTTGAGATGGCTTGGACACGTGTTACGTATGCCCAACGACCGACTGCCTCGACGTGCTATGTTCAGTGGTATAGGAGTAGGTTGGAAGAAAGCTAGGGGCGGCCAGACCAAAACATGGCACAAGTCCATGAAGTCACTGACAAGTGAACTGAGTCATGTTGGTAGGTGTAGACTACCTGGTTGGGGACCGCGAGATGATAGCAACCGATGGTTAGAGACCCTGAATGACATGGCTCAAAATCGTTTGCAATGGCGCAGGTGCATCCACTCTTTGTGTTCTCCCAAATTTTGATCTCCTTATTCCTCCTTGTCTTTTTTTTTCTCCTCTCAAATTTATTTCACTG
This sequence comes from Schistosoma mattheei, assembly GCA_944470405.2. Taxonomy (NCBI): domain Eukaryota; kingdom Metazoa; phylum Platyhelminthes; class Trematoda; order Strigeidida; family Schistosomatidae; genus Schistosoma; species Schistosoma mattheei. Next base: position 82,564,191 of record OX103947.1, read on the forward strand.
TATTATACTCTTTAAATAACATCTCCAAACACTAATCTTCCCGATTACTGCTTATACTTTTGTTACCTCTACCACTACGGGATTTGAATCGACCACTGCATCTCTGTGCTAATGTGGTGTGGCAACTCGAACTGGTATTCGTACGTACGAAGTTCTACGTTGTTACTGACTGACTGACGCTTGAGCACCACTTACCACCTACGCACATATTCACTGAGTTCCCTATGTACATATATATGTACATCTTAATCCTGTTCATTGATTCGTTCATTCAACTCACGAACTCACACGCTCACTTGCTTTTCAGCATTAGCCTTTCATTCCTGTTTCGCGTGTTTGTGGTTTTGACTATCTGTACTTCGTGCAATAATAAACGCGATCAATATTTCGTACTCGTCTTCTGATTTATACATCATTGAGGACATTTTCTAGTAACAGTTATCAGGACGAGCTGTTTAAGATGTTTAAGGATTATACTAAATAGCGACCGCTACAAACAACTGTTATAGTTCGAGATGTATGTTCAGATAAAGCATGTAATAAGAATATCACTGTGGTCTGTATAGGTATATAGCAACTATACCAGAGTTCTGTTATCATAATATCAGGTACTTGAGATGAAGAGACATATGTGTGCAGCAGCGTATTTGTGAGTGATAATCAGTGTGTCATTATATGAGGAATTCAAAACGAAAACGTAAAATCCAGCGCCATGCTTTTTAAACAACTATTTTACAGTAAATCATATCAATTGTACCAATTATGAGAATTAATGAAAGAAATATAAACACTGGCAAAAGTCAGTTACAAAACAAGTCTTTACAATTCATTCTTCTTGAGCCACCCTTCGACCGTTTCAACTATTCGCTTATTAACCCTGACTGTTTTTATGGGGTATATATGTGCATTGGTTGCCCTTTTCATCACTTGTCTATAGCTTATATTCTTGTGACTATATATATCGAGTCACGCTTGATCTAATTGGTTTGGTTCCCTCTTCCCCATTTCCCTTTGCTCACTCGCTTTTTGTTCTAAGTGCCTGTCCGGATCAATGGGTGTACGAAATACTCGTGTTCGAAATCCATTCTCGTATGTGATTTATTTTGTTCCGTCATTCTTTGAAGTGAATTAATCAGCAATTATGTACGAGGGTAGCCAGGATTTTTGATAACACCGTCATACCGTTGAATTAGAGTCAGGTTACCGTTCACTAAAACTTCGATAGTGTAGTGTTAGGAGAATGAAATACACTCAATGCAACTCTATGATCACTGCGATAGAGTCTATGTTGATTGCAAACATTCAGTCGAGCATATCATTCCTCCCGGTTGGCGTTTGCACTTGTTGGACCTGCAAACAAAGTTTTATTATTTCAACTAACTTGTTATATTGTCCTGGTACCAAAACCGAATTTCGTGTGATGTTCGGCAGATAAAGACCACCTCCGATGGCTTTAAACGTATGCAGTTGATGTAAAACAATCAAAAATATTTGTTCCACAATTTTTGAAGGCTACTTTCAACATGGGCTGGTTTGTATATACATCATGGCAGTAGATAATTTTGCAATCCACAATTTACAGTAACCTAAATAAGATCATCTAAAGCATCGAGACATTCATTCTCAAATTTACGTGCTTGAATGTTAGAACAGACATGAATAATTGTACCTCTTCCCATTCCATGGAGACTATCGGTTCGAAAGAAAGCGTAACTATTCACTTCTAAGTAGTGACCAGACATTGATGTTTTGCACCACATTTCCATAATAAGTACAATACGTGGATATACGAGGAGTGAATGGGTTTTAAGATGCCTAATTTCATCAAAGAGCTGGTATTTAGAGTTAAAATAAGAAACTAAGAGTACTCGTGAAGAAGCAGGTTAGATAATAGATCATAAGAAGCAGTTCCGTGGGTAGCGGTGAGACTATTTAGGGTGATAATGATGCTTTGTAGGGAACTGTGCAAAGCAATTTTGTCATTGTTTGTAACGTATTGACCTCTGCCGCCTGAGAATCTGGCGGAGCCTCAAAAAAGTTTCTTGATTGTTTTTGACCTTGACATCTGACAGAGGAATCGTTTACATTCTGGGGACCGCACCAAGAAGGCTCTTAGTTCTGTTTGTGGACATATTTAGTTCGGATATTCAATAGTGCAATTTAAGTCGATGATTATACACGAGAGTAGCAGAGATGTATATTTCGGCAGTAGTCATTCGATAAAGATTATTCGTCCGATCCAGCTAGAGTCAGATATTGAGCCACTATAGCTCGTAAGAAAATGTAAAGTCAGAAACTCGGTGAAGAAATATCCAGATGTCGTCGCACCTCAAGTGCATCATCACAAACATTGAATTCGCAACTGACTACTCCTCATCCCTGCCTGCCCCAGTACAAAGATGTTGTGCAACCATATCCCTCAAATATATTCGCAAAACCAAGGACGAACGTCAACTGACAGCAGGTGTTGGAATTTTAAGCAACTATGTGTGTTAGCTTCGTAGGGCAGTCTGTAGGCAAGTCTACGGTCAGTGTTTCATGGACGACCATTTGGGTTCCTTACAACACTCAATCGTATGTACTACAAACTAGCCAGTTTCCAAAACTGTCCTCAGAATTTAAAAAGCGGTCTAAAATCGTAAGGAGTGGTACTCTTTGAAGGCTAAGCTTCATGAGGTACTACAGGGTAGAATACCATCGAATTAGTGTCAACAGCACATGCAGTCGAATCAAATAATCGACAAACCAATTTATAAACCACTAGAACAAGACAGTCTTCAGTATCAGTTCAAGCTAATTGATGAATTTTTTTGCAGTCAGAAAAACTCATTCGGTCATACAACTTATCTTCGACAAGCCAAAATGTACTTTCCCGGTTGTTGCGTCTTAATCGTCTAGCCAGAACTGGAAGTGATGACTCAGAATTCCTGACAAAACAGTATTTTCAAACATTTCAACGATCATATACAACCTATTTCGATGTGAGATTCGCTTTTAACCTGAGACTAATCTCAGAAACAAACATAAGGTCATAACTGTCATATCACAAACTGAAGAATCTAAAAATTACTTCTTGTGGTTCAGATATGGCACCCTCTGCTGTACTGAGGGAAGCGGCCTCATTCTTAAAACCACCTCTTAGTGTGATGTACTCGGATTTCCTAAGCCAAGACATGGTCTTAGAAAACAGGAATCTGACGCATAACCCACGGGTTCCCAAAGGGGACCAATAAAATCAACCTTCAAGCTACCGACCGAAAGCACTTCTCTCACTATTCTGAGAAGTTATGAATTCCTTGGTATGAGACGGTCTATGCAATCACCTGTTATCTACAATGTCCCCTCCACCCCAAAACACAGTTTCGTAATGGGGTTGTGTGGTGTTTGTATGAACTAATGATTCCTTTGTACTTGATGTCTGCCTGATTTCAAATTCCGAGTGCAAAAGGTTCGTTTGTGCTCATCTAGTTCTGCTTGTATAAATTGTGTGATTCCAAGGATTTGTGGTTCGTATGATAATCCGAATAATCCTAATCATCACAGGCTGCTCTTGACTAACCAATATTCCGACTGGGGTAATCAAATGGACAACTATTCGTGGTTGCAAGAGAAAGGAAGATGTGATATGCCTAGAATTCTCGGAAACTTTCAGTAGGGCTATTCATGTATATTTCATTAATGACGTTAGTCTGTTAAGTGTCAAAGCGTCATAAACAGATTGGTTTACTATATACCACATCCAGGATGTCCAATTCGGTCCCACCAGGATCCAGTTGTAGGACTTCTCTTTATTTATATGAATGGTCTTCTCCAGCATGTGCCAACTAAATTTTTGCTTTTAAATAACGATACTGAACGTTGGTGAGAAGTTTGCAACTAAGATGATAAGGTGGGACTTCATGAGGATCTGGTTGGACTTCAAAGTTAGGTAGATAACAATGGATCTACTTTCACTCCACACTTTGAAGTCCAAAATAGATCATGTGAAACATGTTTCAGACCACGCATACAACTTGAGTAACTTCTAGAGGTGTTCTGAGTTGAAAACGATCAAGTAATAATGTTACCCTATGATCATTCGGGCATAAGCCCAGTGGCCATCCCATAGTTTCATAAATCATTGTAAACACTATTTCCCTCCCCCTGAAAGCTGATACAGGACTTGTTCTCACAAAAATCTTGGGAGTGACATGGAGAGTTTAGAAGCTTAACAGCGAAATGAATTATAGGCACACGCAATGTTTATGAGTAGTCTAATCCTGGGATTCTCTTCCGGCTGAGGTTGTTTAATTGACTTCATAGGACTTCGAGAGAAAACATGACATGTCGTAAGTGATCCAGCGCAACGCGCCCTATTTAAACTGAACAGTGGTATATTTTATAGTATTGGTCGTTTAATTGATCATAAAGACTACTGTTTTGCCTCAACTGAAATAATTTCAGTTTAAGTAATGTTCAAGAGTATCACTTTTTTCTAGAGACGTTTACAATCTGTACTTTTGAGTACAGTTAAGAAAAGGGCACTAGTATTTTTCTCCTCGTTGAGTATATCATTTAGTATTACTTGTATCCAAAGGTGTCAAGGTTTATTTGTATCTACTGTAGTTGAATTCTTTATTGTTCTTAGATGTAGTAATATACAAACCTCTGTTTTTGTGTTCACTATCTATCAGTTATGGAGCCTTTAAAGTAACTTATTTTAGGAATCAGTTGTCGCTGTAGTTCTTCCTGTGAGAACACAAAACAATTTTATGACACAAGTAAAACATCATTTTGGCAGACTCACATGCTACTTCCCGGTCGATGATGGAATGCAATGTGGCAACTACAACAACATGTTCACAATATGTACATCAAACTCACACCGGCTGCAAATAAAGGGTACTGTGAGCCACTATCTCTTTGGCTATGCAAAGCATGCTGTTCTACAAAGTCTCTGATGATTCTTGAGGCGAGTGAGGTTCTGAACAGAGCTATAAAATTGCCCTCAGATAAACAGGCAGAAGTAGATGAGCATTAATAAACAGTTTAATAATAATAATTTATTCTCAAATAACAGTTTGTTACATGAGGCATGCCAGTTTACAGGCAAGATCAAATTGATACAAATGATACAAGATTCACTATAGTAAATTACATAGCTGGGTTGATAATTTATAAGATATGAATGTGGATGGTTTTAAGCAGTACTACAGTTAGCGCGCTTCATGAAAGTTGCGTTGCGAATGTGCGACTGATGGTCAAGGATAGGTCCATTGAAGGTATGAGCTTCTAGAAATCGCAACCTTATGTCCCTTTGGAATGTCCAAGGCTTTGAGGATGGTGCAGGATGAAGTCACCCGCTCCATATCTCAAGGGGGCTGAAAGAGGGAGGAAGTAAAAGGAAACACGAGAGGCAGAGTAGCCAATATTCTTGAAGGAATGCTTAAGGTATGATTACTCAGTCTAATTTTCCTTTATTAAGGTATTTGTTAAGAAAGAGCATTTTAATAGGTTAAAGAAAATAAGTGTTAACAAGGTGTGAGTGGACATACAACTGACAAATGGAGGCGATTCGGAAAGGAGCTGAGAGTATGGGATTATGTGTGATTATAAAATAAAATATAGCGCTAGAAACAGTGTTGTGATATACAATTGGCTATCTTCCTTTTATTATCGAAGCTATTAGAGCCCCTTTCGTTTTTTTATGTATTAGTTTTTTTCAGGTATTATAGGGTCTTGAGTAGGCTTCGTATATTAGCGAATTGTCTAGTTATCAACGTAAAATACTCAACGCCAGTTGGCCGGATACCACCAGTAACAGCCTACTGTGAGAAAGCACAAACCAGCTTCCAGCTGAAGCGGAAATCGAGAAACGATGTTGGAAGTGGATAGAACATACATGACGGAAGTCACCAAACTGCATCTCGAAGCCAGCATTAACTTGGAATTCGGAAGGAAAGCAGAAAAGAGAGATGCCTAAGGACACACTACGTCAAGAGACGAAAGCACATAAAAAGAATGCTTAGCGACTGAAAAGAACCGGAGGGGATTGCCCAGGACAGGGTTGGATGGAGAGTGATTTTGAGTGGTCTGCGCCCCCCCCGCATGGAGTAACGGGCGTAAGGAAGTAAGTAAATGAACGAAATTCAGCTTTCGAGGAAATAAAGAGCGTTATCGTAAGCCCAGCTCTGGATTTGAAAGAGACTATAAAGGTGGGCCCCATTAGGGAAGCGGATAACACCGATGCAGGCATTATTACAAGGTGGAAGAAAAAGGACGCTGAGAAGACAGAAATTATAGGCAGCACCAAGGTATGTGAATGTGAGGTTTCAGTTTCGGATTCACATATCAACTCAGAACAGACTATGGGGGGCATAGTTTGCACGATGTAGATGGTGTGATCAAGAGACATAATAAGGTAAATTATTGACTTACAGTTACATCCAGAAAAAGGGAAATAAGGGAATGGATTGAGGCCTCTGCATTTGACGACAAATCGGATTGCAGGGCAAGGAAGATTTCGTGGATTAAAATTCCACAGCGTGTTAAAACGGGGCCACGCTGGCAGGTCAGTCATTTTTCATGAGTTAAAAAGATCTTCCAAAATGAGGCCAACAACTAAACTTGAACACAACCTCAGCCACATTAAGTGCTTAATAAGCAAAGTACTTCCAGAGACAGTTTCAACAGTTAACATCCGTAAGTCTTATGCTATAGGACAAAAAGTGGATCTTGAAAGTACTCAGAAAAACCACCTCTTTATGTCACCTTTGCGTCGGCAGAAGAAAAAACATGATACTGGAAAACTCACGCAAACTGACTAGATCCGGAATATATTTTTGTAAGGATCATGGATCGATTGATCATACGAAGAGGTGAGTAGTAAGGGAAAGTTCTCTACAGAATTAAAGGTGTGCTATACAATTCTCGCAGCCTGCTGAATAAGGTGGCGGAGCCCAAGACAACGGTGAATATCGAAAACTCGAATGCCATTGCTGTCTCAGAAACATGGTAATATCAGAAGTGTTTGATAATGAAATTCAGTTGACTGGCTTTTTATCCAGAAGGGCTGATTGACTAAACAGTAAGGGAAGGTGTAGTTATCCCATACATAAAAAGCAATTTCACCACACCTGTTGCTGAGCAGTGGCGCACTATTTATGGAAATGTGAACTGGTGTGCTACAGGCCGAAATGTAGACGACGTATTATTGAATTAGTTGTAGTATACCACAGTTCGGAATGTGTAGTATTCGATATGTCACTTGACCAAGGTGAGCTATATACTGACTGGACGGATGCAATCGTCACTCCAATACATAAAACAGAACCAAGACAACTTCCATCGAACTACAAACGTGTCAGCCTCACCAGGGTCGTAGTTAAAATACTGGAAGCAGTATTCAAAAAGACCATGATGATATTCCTGGGAACCAACAACTTGTTAAGCAGCAAACAACATAGTTTTAGAAAAGGTTTATTTTGCATAACAAACCTATTTATAGTAAGGAAGCAACAGATAAAGTCTCAAGACAATGGAAAATCAGTGTATGTTCTCTATGCAGATTTTAGCAAAGCATTTGATAAGGTGTCAACAAATAGACTGAATCTGGAAAATCTTGACACTGCCAAGTACCTTAGTGAGAACTATAATTGAAATCGCGTTCAGACTGCCAGCTCTAAGCCAAGAATGGACAAAATATCCGTGGCATACAGGTTTTCACACCAAGTCATCAGTTCTTGGAACATATTACACAAAGTAGTGGTCTCTGAGCCTTCAGTTGACTCTCTCAGGAGAAAAATGTACACTCACAGAAGCATACTTGTAAAGAAATGACACAGACTGTAGGGCTTCTGTCCTTACTACATAAATCTGAATCTAATCTGAATGTAATTCAATGTTTTATTACAATCTACTATTATTTATGCGTAGGTTTCTACATAAAATTATAGGTGATCCACCGATACTACATACGGTGACTCGTTGGGCGATGGTGTCCTCTCTTCCATCCACTACTTGAACTATAGTGTTTAACCCATTAGCCGTTTTTATATTAAGTGACCCTATGACCTTGTAAAGGCAGCGCACAATTCGTCCCACATAACTTGAGGGCGCTGGTGTTAGTGGGTCGTAAGTTTAGTCATTTGTTGCACATTAATCAGTCCACAGAATCAGATATATTATCCAATTATTGTTATGTACCTTTTTCTAAAAGTTTTTGACACTTATTTCGGCAATTATGTGTCTGGCAGTCGGAACTATTGAAACATGTGTCATATGACACAGGTTACAAGGTTGATTCTGCTATATTCCCATCAGAAATGAATGTTTCAGTCCTACTGAAGAGCACGTGTTCCATCAAGTGGCATTTTTGACCAGATGCTCCGGATAAGGTGTCTCGTACGAGACAATGCTTACGTAGGCATTCATTACTGATCCTGATTCTTAAGTCTTGATTTATTACTAGCTGTAAGCTCTCATTTATTCTAGCTGTTCCTTGCACCTAAAGTGTTCGTCTCATCTTCTGGGTGAACAGAGAAGTATTTTCGCTATCTACTATCCACAATCGAGCGCATTGATCATTCTAACTATTATGATTTTACTTGTTCTTCGGGTAAAATTTCTAGAAAGACTCACTATCGGTATTATTCAATTTTTTGTGTCGCAAATTGCGGTATATCTCTGTTGTTACCATTTTTCAGTCAGATACCATATTTTTGGTTGTTGATGGCAATGGTCATACTTATAGCATATCTCGGACATTCCGTTGATTAAAATGTCTTGTATTTCAGTGGTTAGGAAGCAAGCAATGATATACACACAGATTCTCACCGGCGAGTGGGTCGTGTTTTCCTGAAGTTGTAATAAACTTTCTCGAGTATTATATGTTGGCTATAAGAGGTTCTCTGACATATGAAAGTTTCGACACTTGTCCTTGAGGCAGAACTGTTATTTATTAACGCTTCTGCACTCATTCAAAAAACATACACCAAATAAACCTAAACTCACAGTTCGTCGTCAAACGTAGAATTAAGTTTTAAATAGTTAAGTGTGCTGGGACCTAAAAAAGAAATCAGTCCACGTATTCAACGGTTGCTTGACTGAGCCATTTCAAGAGGTGCAGACTTCATATTTGAAGTTCACAAAGTAATTGGAGTTCATGACTGAAACCGTAGATGAAATTTGTCAAAATCAACCTTAGTCATAACAATGTATACATGCTCTTCTTTCCTGTAAGTTCGAAATTTCGAATCAAAAGTTTGAGGATTATTTCGAAATTTTTGTAGAGTATTTCAGTGACACGAAACATCTAGTTTATTTATAATAAGGCATCATGCTAACTCGGCACGTAGACAAATTTCGTAAATTCATCAGTTAAAGACGGTTACTTGGACTTGTCCTTGGTAAACAGGTTATGTTGGTTATTTGAATAATTAGGACAAAAGTACACCTGATAGATGTTCATCAGTAGCTTTTATTTTTTAATTACATCTCTAACGACTCGTCGCTTGCTGTTAAGATATCTCTTATTACGACCGAGCTATTTTTATTGCTTAATACTCCTTCGACACTTCACATTACTCGATTAATTCCCGAGTCAGGACATGGTTGAACAGAAACGCAATTACATTACCAAAACCATGGTTTGGTAGGAGTGAGAATAACAAATCGTACAGTTCAAAATTAACAATAAACTCTGAAAATAATCAGTATGAAATGATGGTAAAACTCACTATTTGGTGGAAGGCGAAAAATGAATAGATCTGTACAGCTACAGACAAATGAAAACTATGTTTCTTGATTACTTCAATCATGTTTTGCTATTACTTCTTGAACTTCATAAAAATTATGACGTACTCCACAGCCACCATATAATAATGCATTGATTGGCTTTATATTCTAATCTTTTCGTATGCATCGATTAAGTTACCTTCCATCACTTTTAAGCAGAATTTAAAAATACCCTATTTGTAGTATTTAAAATTCATTAAATATTTACTTGAATAGGTAGCTTCTTTATCTAGCTTCCACTGCTTTTTCACTGTTTCTGTTGCATTTCGCTTTATATCAGGTGGTTTCAGAGGACACTGCTTCGTTGATCCACTGACACGATTATCCTTTAGAACAGCATGCGCAGAAGGGTTTTGCATCACTTATTCTGGAGAAAAAATAAACTGTTGCCTTTGGGATTAGTGTGTTTTGGACTCCTATTGATTATGTGGATAAAAATAGATAAACTTGACCATGGTAAGTTGCATGCAGATTCAGCCTATTTACCGGATCAAATATTGGTAGAAAATAATCAAATCTTAGCACGTCAACCAAGTCATAAGGAACTAAAATATCAAGATGAGTCCCAAAGAACGATTCACTTATTGGGAATAATCTAAAAATACCTCATTTTCCGAACGCTCGTCCATATCCTCCAATTGACAAAGATTTAAGTAAGTAGTCCAAGAGGTACATTCTTTTTCATCATTTATTAGAAGGGATTTATGAAAATTCAATGTGAATTCATTTTATATAATAATTTTGTATTCATTCACTATGCTCTTACTAATTTTGAGAATAAAACCATTTGTGTACAAAATTAAGAGGGAAATTTATGAAATGGACTGACTCTATTCTGTAAATTTCCTATATGTACATTATAATTTAAAAATTTTCGAATCTGTCGGAAGTATTTAGTCAATTTAAGAAACTGTGCTCATAAAATATTTCAGAAGTGGTATACAGAAGCAGAAATACACTACATTAGTTTTCCTATAAAAATTAAATTAATTGGCAGAACAATATTAGTGTGTATTTCACATGCATCAGTCAGTAATTCTGATAAACAAACTATGGAATGTAATCCGGAATTCATAGTGACAATTAATGGAAATGAAGCTTAAACCTTTGATAGATTTATCAAAAATCGATTCCTCGTGAAATTACTTAACAGCTCCAAGTGAATTGTTTGCTTAATAGTAAAGACATGGTTCAATAGTCTAATGCACACAAGAAGTGTTTTGTTTTTCACGGTTGCCACAATATCTCTACGTGAACTTAGTTACGAGTTACACATGAAAACAATTACGTATCTATTTATAATATATATATGTATGCATATGCATATCCCAAGAATGATTACAAAGTGCACACTAATTTACAAGGATGTTCAGATTGATACAAAAGGTGAAGCTTTCAGAAAAAATAATTGTATACCATTCTAGAAAGAGTGTTTCGTAGATTATTTTGAACGAACTATTGATACATAGTCGTTGATAATTTGAAGTATAAGATGAATTCATGATCAGAGATAACATCAGTTTTACTAGCCATAAGACATAGGATATCGCTATATTATCTAAACTACGCAATGTGGAATCGTATATAATTGTCTAATGTTTGATAATTGTTACCGTTTTCTCCTCGTTCATTGAAATTGCAATACTTTTGAGGGAGTGACTATTGAAGGTGATAGCATAGGCATTAAGTCGTGAAATTCTGTTAATTTTTCAAAACTAATGAGACGGATCAGCAGTTAAATTATATTCACTTTTGATGTGGATCAAATCTTTCATTTTATTAATTAATCTCCACTGAAATTAAGGGTGTTTTGATATTACTAACATTCACAGATTGTTCGTGGAACGATTTATATATCTTGACAGAAGTAATTAATAATAATGCAATCATTCAGATATTTGTACGTAATAAAGCGGTGTCACATCAACATGTTTGACGAAGACCTGAATTCACCTGATCATTTTTTAATTCGAATAACATATGAACCGTTAAAGATGTGAAAAAAACGATATACACTTGAGTTATTCAAATAAATCGAAACTGGTTTATCTTAATGGAATTTTAAGCAGATCTTCATGTTGAGTAATGGTTTATCCCAATACCATTTACTGTTATGTCTAGCATGAATGAAGGCTTGTTAGATAGAAGCACCCTTATTGTAGAATGAAACAGTTGGTTAAATCATCTAGAATTATTATTGCCTTTGAACTTAGCTTTCATTTCCGATAAAATTTTTATTTGAATTTCAAACATGAATCTTCGTTAGTCTGATATTATTCGTTGATTGCTTTAACAGGTCATGAAAATGCGAAACGCCGATCTGTCGATGATGAACACGGTGAAAATCATTTGCCTGATATTGTGCCGCCTGTTAATGAGGACAATAATGTGCTTGTGCAACCTGACTATAAGGAAAAGTCTAGAATTATGGGCGGTAATGAACCTGTTGAAAGCAGTCGTTCAGATAAACTATCGGTCATAGCCAAATTAGGCTTATCTCCTAGTTCTCCTCCTCCAAAAAGCGACGAATACTCAACAGGTCCAGGTCAGTGTATCTTCTAACTTAGTTATTGCTACTAATTTTAACTCACTCACATGGCTTTCTAAGCAAACGTTTTTTAATCTATGAATTTCGTTCTACGAGGCTTGTTAACTATGAATTTCGAGTTATTTTAATCTGAGGTAATTCAAAACGCACCGGAGACAGTGATCTTGGATACGCACACGAAGACTTTTTTTTTGTTAGAACTACTATAGGGTTTAACTTATTTTTATTGATCTACCCATCAGTAAAATCACGAACAATTATTGCTAAATCATGAATAATAATCGATGTAGAATAGTATGGATAAATTTTTTCTTTTATAGTTTTTTTTACTAACATTGAACGGTAAAGACTACTGACGTATATGTTTGTGTAAGACCATTCGATGGATTGGTAGATAAGTGAAAAAAGTTGGCCAATTCAAATTTATACCACATTCTAAACTGCTCATGAATAACAGACTCCTATAAAGACTTTAGATGTTTTAAGCACTTCAAACTAACCATTGTTATCTGCTGAATTAATTGCTTTTTTGAATAAAACTGTTACTCCATCGGAATCGATCACTTTCATTATTTCTGCATATCATTCAATTGTAGTGATTGTTATTCATTTAAGAAGGACATTAATTTGATATTTCCACTTTGATTAGCATTTGTTGTGGATGAAGTACGTGTATCGATTCAGTTACATAAATATTTTTGTATTTTATTGTAATATGGACTTTTGTCCGCTACTTCATATCCCAATTACTATTAACGATTTCGCCTGATGTTCGCAATCTCAGCATTTGTGTAAACCAGTAAACAAGTGAATATTTTCATGTGAATGAACTTTTGAAACTGTAATTATTTTCAATGAAAAAAATTTATGTTGAGTACTATGCTCTAATTCACCCTTAACTCTAGCGTTTTCACTATGGGGGTTTGTGGAGACTTGAAATTTTGTAGGTTACATCATAGACTGATTTTAGTGAGACAACTATTAAAAACCCGAAGGCAGTTCATAGATATTTTGTTCCAGTTTGAAACTCATAAGCAGTATGCATTTACTATACTACCGGGGTTCGAAAAAAGAACTCTAGGTTTCCCAGTGGACCCATAACACGTAGACATTAAGTCAGCATCAATAGTTTAAATGGTTGTCTGTCTTATGTTTACCGATTTTCCTCCGAGTGGCTAGGTAAGTATGTTGTTTATTGTGGACAGTATGGAGTTTGCTGCTGCTAAATTTGGAAAAAATTGAACCATTTGGTCCTGATTTAGTTACCTTAGAGTAACACATTCACTGCGAAACCTTAATGTACAGAGTTCTACTGCGTCTAAACTCTCGAGTATTCAATGGCAAAGTTTCCTAAACTAACACTTACTGTTTCTCACTAATTTTCTTGCTAATGCTATTTCATATTGTTAAATATAAAAATACTTTGTTTTTTTTTCACGCCTTAACATCCGACTAAACACTGATTAATTAATTATTATTTATTTATTTATTATACGGTTTGTCATTTGAATGACATGAACTTTTGACTTGCCGACGATCAAATCACAATATATTGGATAAAAGGTGAAGGTGGTAAAGCATATACAGTAAATCGTGAAGACTTATCACCAGCTGAACAGTTAATATTCGACAAGGGTTGGGAAGATAATGCCTATAATCAATATGCTAGCGATCGAATTAGTGTGAGACGATATTTGCCAGACTATAGAGAAGGAGCGTAAGTAACCGTCGAAATTGTGATTATTAATTTTGTTTTCTCTATGTAAACGGATTTACTGTTGTCTGCTAATTTTTTTATCCCGTGTGATTGGTATTTTTGTGGTTATTAAACCACCTATAATTTTGTTGTGAATTTGAAAATGTTAGTTGGCTACCTGGGTCAAAGTCAGGTCTTCAAAATGTTGGGAATATCATGGGTGCTAGGAGAGTGGACTAACCGTTAAAGAATGCATATAATTTTTGCAATTCATTCGAGCATAAGCTAGTTGATCATACCTTCGAATTTCATTAGAATTAAGAAAGTCTAAACTACTAGGTGTCATCACTACTCCTTCATGTGTATGATATCATCTCATGTATTTAACGTATGTTGTGAAAGAATAACTTAATGGTTAAGACGTTGTTGTTAACCTGGGAAGAGAAATTCTTGAATAAACGTAGTAATGGTAGACCTTGAGACATGAAATCAACATAGTTGCAACCAAAACAATAAATCACATTTGACGAGAATCACACTTTATACTGACTGAAGTTAGAAATGCAGGCCACTAGATTACGACTCATTGCTTTTAAAGTATCAGAACAACAAATGCAGGAGAAAACGACCAGTGTAGCAGTAGGTCTCAATATACACAAAGGGAAAAACAAGATTGTCTGATACAACGCAGCATGCACCAATCCAGTCACAATTGACCAAGAAGATTTGGAAGATGTAAAAACCTTTACATATTTGGGCAGCATCATTGATGAACATTGGTGGATCTGATGCAGATGTGAAAGCGCGGGTCGGTAAAGCAAGAGCAGCATATTTACAACTAAAGAACATCTGGAACTCAAAACAACTGTCAACCAACACCAGGGTCAGGATTTTCAATACAAATGTCAACACAGTTCTACTGTATGGCGCGGAAACCTGGAGAACTATGAAAGCCATCATCCAGAAGATACAAGTGTTTATTAACAGTTGTCTACGCAAAATACTTCGGATCCGTTGGCCAGACACTACTAGCAACAACCTACTGTGGGGGAGAACAAACCAGATCCCAGTGGAGGAAGAAATCAGGAAGGAGTGCTGGAAGTGGAGAGGACACACATTGGAGAGAGCACCCAATTGCATCACACGGCAAGCCCTCACATGGAATCCTCAAGGCCAAACGAGAAGAGGAAGACCAAAGAACACATTACGCCGGTAAACGGAGATAGACATGAGAAAAATGAACAAGAATTGAATGGAATTAGAAAAGAAGGCCCAGGACAAAGTGGGTTGGAGAATGCTGGTCTGCGGCCTATGCTCCTTTAGGAGTAACAGGCGTAAGTAAGTAAGTAACGAACACATGCTTGAATGTACTGAACTCAGTACTAAGTATGTAGATTGTTACTCTCTGTTTTCTATACTGTTTATCAGGCATTATTCACTTGCTACAGCTGTTTTATTTTCTCAAATAATTAACTGTTTCTAAGTGAGGATGTTTGCTATTCAGTTTGTCTCGTGATCAAAGTAAAAGAATATCTTTTGGAGAACTAATGGTATTCTTTATAAAATAAGCTTTAAGATGGATTGACTAAATGTAGTGTCTGCTTCACTGGAGTTATTACAAATTGTATTTGGATAACCTGACGATGATAAAAATGCCGTTTACTGACAATTCATGTGTTAAAACAGTAGTTTGACGATCTTCAATTTGATTTTGACTATAATTTAGTCTTTCAAGTTCAATCATCATTTTCTTTTAACAACTATCATACAGTTTTCAAGTGAATACCTGTTGTCCTTGCTGTTTATCGGTAATTGGAAAAAAGCTGCCTTAATTACATGATAAATGAACATAACTGACTATAGTGACAATAATAGGATTATAAAAAGCTTGTAATAATTTAGTGAGTGTTACCATTTTCCACCCGAATACCGTATGATCAATTAGTTATACATTTCGTGACTGGTAAATTTAAATGATTTAGAAATTATTCGATTATTTTGTGTTTTTCACTACGAATTGTTTGACCCTTGAATCTATACCCGTATATGAGTATATAATAGGTATATACACCAATATGCATATACACCTATATATAAATTTCAGATAACAGATGAAGACAAGCATTTACCTATTCCTAGCGATATCGTTTTGAACCAGTTATCATTTTAACCGACAAATATTGATGTTTTTGTATTGATTAATCCCAGCACTGAAATAAGTTATGAATTTATTGACGAATAATATGGCACTTTGTTAATGTTATGGCAAAGTTTATCACTTCACCAATTCTTATTTACTGTTTTTAGCATCAGTACAATGAGCAGTCAAATATATTCAGAGTATATTGTATTACTCAATCTATGTGGCTTAAAATGGCCCTATGAAATAACATACGTCATGTTTATCTATTCATTGTTCCTTTAGCTGTATGCCATCACTACTTACAAACTTGTTTACTTATGTAACTTTACTCTTTTGTCTTTGTTCTGATGTCATTATGACTGATAACTTTTATCTTTGTTAATAATATTCTAGGTGTAAAGTCGATAAATATAGAAGTAATCTGCCCTCAGCATCAATTATAATTTGTTTTCATAATGAAGCTTGGTCAGTATTATTACGTTCAGTACATTCAGTGATAGATCGATCTCCACCAAGTTTGTTAAATGAAATTATACTTGTTGACGATTTCTCTGATCGTCGTAAGTCATGTCTATATGTTTTGATTCTCTTTACTATTGAGTTACTAATGAGGTATTTGAGCGATAATATTATTCCAGCTTTCAGTGTATCTTTACATCTTTAACAGCAAGACACCATTCTAGAAACATGTTTACATTATGAGATGCTTTTACTTCTTGTATTAATACTAACAAATTAAAGTTTTTTTGTAACGGAAAGAAAAGCCATGTGTTTAATTAATCGTAAATAAATATTAATTCATCTAAGAAATTGTCTCTGAAATGTCATTCTAACGTGTGTTGGCTTGATGAGCAATTAGTGTGACTTTGAAGTTATTAACATTGATCTTTTTGTGGTTACTTAGTGAACACAAAATAACTCAGAAGTTGAGGATAATTTTGTTACTACCCTAATCTATCTACGGTGATCAAATCTCAACGCATTGATTGAAGTCAATGCAATACTTCTACTGGGCGCCAATGAACTCTGAACCCAGCCTTGTAACCATCGAAGAGATAATAAAAGAAAGTAAAACATTCTTTCCTCCTCCAACTGACAATAATATTCGGAAAGATGCATGAGTGTTTGCACATTATGTGTCCTTAGATATCAATCACTGGGGATGAGAGTTTCCTGGAACCTGATCCCCGGTCTTGAAAATTCAAAATGACAATTATTAAAATAGTATTTTTGTGCTGGTTATAGTCAAGCATCATGAATCTCACAATATAGTTCCATAAAATTGTAACATCCCGTCGCAGAATTTGCCTTAATAAACGATTTTATTATTATTTGCCATACGTTTTGGTTGTTCTTATTCGCCCAATGTTCCTTCAAATATACTTTACTCTGTCCAATTATCTGAACACATCCTATTAGGTAATGCTTTAGTTTCTAATGAATGTTATTTCAGGATCTATATTTTACAAGTCATTGACCTATTTCTCATTATAAAATATTGTTTGAAGCGTCTGTTATTCTTACCACAACTAGTACACCTGTCATCACACTATCAATTTGTACTTTCTATTTATTATGTTTATTTATGTAATCCATTACACTGTTATCATTGACTGATAAACTACGTTGACTGGTTTAATGATTTCGTATATGCTTGTAAATATTATTGTATGTTAGAGTAAAGGCTGGTGAGAATCTTATTGAAAACTATATTGTTCGTCTTTGTGTGTTATTTTAGTACGAATAAATTGTTTTTTTTTTATACTGCCACACATTACCTAATTGCTGTTTAATGCTCTTCAGAAGATCATTCAATAGATGTATCATTTCCTTTGCTAATATGGTCTTATTTTGTGTTATATCCTCTTTCTTACGGTTATGACCCAGCTGTTCCTACTACTTAGTATTCTCGGACACCGATTCACTCGACAAGTCCCCAAATCAGAACACGGTTGAACAGGAAAGAGATTATATTCCGAATAACAAAGTTAGATGGAAGTAAGAAGCAAGTAAGAAGCACAATAGGGAAAACGTTAGTATATTTATAGTTTTTACATGAGAAGATTCT
Source organism: Schistosoma mattheei (assembly GCA_944470405.2). NCBI lineage: Eukaryota > Metazoa > Platyhelminthes > Trematoda > Strigeidida > Schistosomatidae > Schistosoma > Schistosoma mattheei. The sequence continues at coordinate 82,582,420 of OX103947.1, forward strand.
AGAGTATTCTCCAAGTATCGACTAGTGCTGATTGGATAAGAATTAGGCAATCACCGTGCACCAAAGCAATCGTGCATTGAGCATGTTGTAATCCAGTTTATGTCCCGCTAACATTTTGTTACACAATAGAATGTAAATTACAGTTATAAGTTGTAGTTGTCTGGTAATTTAATCATAGAATGTTTGTTCAGATTTGTTGTCATGCAAATGTATAATAATTTTTATTCATTTTGATTTTATATCGTTGTAACTATTTTATGTTAAAGAGTCTTTTAAATATAAATATCATGCAATCAATATAGTTTAACGAATAGACAATTCTGTTCACTAAATAATTCATATATTTGCATGTTTTTAGTTAGATTTTATTAAACATACATCAATTAGTCTAATAATTTCTGAAACTATTCTCATAAAGTTGAATAACTTCATTTTTTAATATTAAGGAAATAAAAAAGATTGGAGAAAGTTGATAGTTATGAGAAAAAAAACAGGTTATAATAATAGTTCAGTGTTATGATTTTGGTTATCAATAAAGTTTTAATTCATAAGGTATAGTGACCCATTTTCAACTAGATGGATTTTAGTTATTAGTGAGATTCATGAAGCGCGTTTCGTTTTATTTATCAATTGGATGTGCCTGCAACCTACTGTTGATATTCACAATGGGGCTCGAATCCAGTAGTTTTCATTTCCAATGCCCAACATGTTCTCCACTTAGCTACTGAGTTTATATAACCATCAATATGTAACGGGCACAATGTTGGTATTATCATTCATAAGTTCTCAAATTCACTTGTTGTTGATATTCACAATTTAATTTTGATCAGTTTTTGTTGGCAGCTTGTGACAGAATGATTACATCGAGGCAATCTTCACAGGATGCACATACACCCATAAAAACTGATCAAAATTCCATCATGAATAATAACGAAGGGATAATGTAAACCATTATTAATATTGATTCCTTGATCAAAATATTTTAAACTGAAGTACTGAGTTTTGGGTTTGAAGATCACCTTCACTGCTACAGTTTAATCAATCTTCATACAGAAAGGTTCGCCTTCAAGGCTACCAAGTGAATGTGTATTTTTATACCAAGTTGAAGTAATACTATAATACAATAATATATGTTGTGAACACTACCACAAGGTAGTTTATAACAATTGTTTATTAATGACATATATATAATTTGTTGTATGCAACTACTACTAACGCGTATTGATGAGATTTTGTTCTTATTTAGAACTAAGAATTTAGCAATTTGATGTAGAGTTGGAGCGGAAATTCGATGAAGCTGTCACATCAAAAGACAGAAATTTGATCGATTGTCAAATCCTAAGATTGAAATAATAGGCGGAATACTTTGAAAAACAGTTTAACTACCTATCAGATACCTAGTGACTTGCACTAATTTACATCTGTTCATATCCTCATTCGTGTATAAATGACTAATTTTTACATGGGCTGACATCAACCGGTAGAAGAATGCTGCACGACCATCCATCATTGTCTTCAATGAGTAACTGCCATACAACAGACACGGTGGAACTCCACTGGCCATGGCCAGTGGATTGGTTGAAGTTAGGCCAGCCGGGTCATTGGCTTAAGGATTAATCATTCGTGCGCGAGACCAAAAGTCCTGGATCCGAGTCTCACGTGTGGGATCTTGTATTCGCAGTGCAGAGAAGTTTCACACTAGGACAAGATGGTCGTCCAATGTTTCCAGGTTTTCAATGATTGTCCAACATTAATCCATTCATGATATCAATTTAAACTCAACAATCTACACAACCCTATACTAATAAAAAAATATTGTATATTCGTTTTTTCTTTCGTACTGTCTATCCACAACTCCATACACATGATTACATCTAGTATCCGTTGGTTCCTCTGTAAGACCAACTTCGAAAGTAGGTTCATGCATAAATGTTGGTGTACAACTATTGAAAAAACTTTTAAACTAAAAATGAAACCAATTTCTACACAATCTTCCTGATAGATGCATATGTTAAATATGTGATTAAAAATAGTAATGTCTATATTTGTATTCTCTTAAATGTGTTATGTTAATTAAAGTTTCTTTAAAAGAACAAAAAAAAAACCCAACAGAACTGATGATTAAAATAAAATTTTAATTTATCATTATGTTCAATAGGTTGTTTCATCAGTATTAATAACAAGTCTACTTTAAATGGTTTAATCAATCTAATAAAAAATAGTTTCCATTATAATTGTATTAACTTAAGTAAAACGTACTAGGAATACAATAGAAACTATTTTTTGAACATAATTGAACATAATAGTAACACTGACATTATGTACTATTGATCTATATTGAGTGAGAATAATAAACAAATTTTATTACTATTATTATTGTAGTCGGACAATATTAAGTCAATAACCTATATGGTGTTCTATTGGTAAATATCCTCTCACTCTCTTTCTCTCTCTATCTGTCAATTAAAAGAAATATGAGCTTTTATTATATGAATTACTTAACTATTGACTCAAAAGTTGATTTCAATGGAAAATCGGTATATAAAAAAAAAAGTTGTTCAATTCTAAACAAAACAAAAATCGAAAAATAAATGAAGAAATAAACAACATTGAAATGTGTTTGAGGGAGGAAAACTATCTATGTATTTATAAAAAAAAAAGATTAGTTAACAATGTAGTGCATATTTCACATGGTATTGTTTTGCTTGTATCTTTCCATTGAGGTTTAAAACTGCATTATTGCTTACAAAAAGCTTGTGAATTAAGGCAATATTGAGGCATACGTACAGTATGCACATATATGCCAATAACAGACTGATCGATTGCAGTTTTAAAACTCAATCGGAAGATACAAGCTAAACAATAACAAGTGAATTTAAATTCACCCCATTACACAAGTAAGTGGCTATCAGGACTCAGTAACTGAGTGGATAACGCGATGGCGTTTGAAGAAAAAGGTACTGGGTTCGAGTCCCAGAGTGAACATCAACTCTCTGAGATGCAGGTACATCCATCTGATGAGTCCCAAATGGGACGAAACGCACGTTCTGGATTCCACTACTAGCCACTATCCATCATTACTTACAAAAAGTAGTGCATATTTGTTTAATGGAAAAAATAATAATGAAGAGTATTCGATACTTTTCGTTGTGATATTGTTTTCCGTTAGCTGTATGGTTGAATGGAATAGCATTTTTTTCTAAAATTGAGATTTAAAGTTTACTTCTATATTAAGGAGGTATCGACGATGTTGTCCAAAATAAGAGAATGGATGCTTTGTAAGTAAATTAATCATTTTAAGAAAATTGAACGTTGTTATCATTATTATCCTATTGGAATTGGCTAATTATATCTGTAAACTGGGCTAAGTTATGTATTTTTGTAAAATGTTTATATTTTATCATGAGATTCATGAATGATTACCACAATTATTCATCGTTTTCTTCTGCTTTTCAAAGAAATGTAAAGTCATTTCTGAACAAATTCATACAACAAATATACTCGGCAATAATCTAAAGTCGTCATGAGAGCAAGACTGTTCATAATCAGTTACAAATGGATGCTAATCACTGTTTAAACTTACTTTATACATATTTTTTCGATTCACAAGTTAACTACTTTTAAAAAGGAGATTGGGTTACAATAATTGTGCATTTTGTACTGAAAGTTCCTTATTATAATCAAATGTTTGTTGTTAAATAAAAATATTATTACTATTATTATTAATTAAAAAAGACATTCATCTAAACTATGAATCATAATCATTTAAGAATTATGTGTTATTGAACACATTCTGTTAAATTTGTTTATTATACAGATATTTTTTCACAGATTGAAATCATGAGTCAATTGAAGCTAGACCAGCATAGAAAACCTGGAAGCACTGGGCGGCCGTTTCGTCCTAGTATGAGACTCCTCAGCAGTGCACATCCACGATCCCTCATCAATTGACTCATGATTTCAATCTGTGAAATTTCTAAAATCTCCACAAACCCCTTTTGATAATAACCATCTGCTCACTAGTGACTGACTTCAAGAGAAACTCCTGGAGTTCTATTGAGAAGCCGTTACCAGTGGAGTTCAACCGTGTCTGTCGTGAGATGATTTCACCTCACTGACGACAATGGTGTACGGTGGCGCGACTTCGTGGATTGGTTGAAGTTACACATTAACACCGTTGAATGCCGGCTCAGTGGTCTAGTTGGTTAAGTGCCTGGTGTGAGACTGATAGGTCCGGGGTTCGAATCTCGCTGGGTGCGAGATCGTGGATGCGCACTGCTGAGGAGTCCCATACTAAGATGAAACGATCGTCCAGTGCTTCCAGGTTTTCCATGGTGTTCTACCTTCAATTGACTCATGATTTCAACCTGTGAAATTTCCTAAAACCTCCACAAACCCCTTCAGATATTTTTTATCGTGAACTGAAGTCGAAATATATATTTCATGACCAGGAAAACTTGCTTTATTTAATATATATATATATATATATATATATATATATATATATATATATATATATATATATATATATATATATATATATAATTCAGTTGCAAATCATAACATTCGTAATATCCTATCATGTTTATGAACCATGTAATTAATCAAAACATTTATAGATTGATATGTGTACACTGTGTGCTGGTCAATAATCATGCGATTATAACAGATTTGATTTGACCTAGTAAGTGATTATTGAAAGAAGTAGATAGATGAGGTCACATCTAATCATTTGCTCACGAAATCAAATTCATTCAGTCTACCATGAAGGATCATTTAAATGTTACACAGGATATCTGCTTTCAGTTCTCGTGGTAGTGTGTTCTTTGGTCTTCCTGTTTTCCGTTTTCCTTCTGGATTCCGAGCTAAGGCTTGCCTCGTGGTACAGTTTGATAATTTCCTTATTGTATATCCTATCCACATCCAACATCTTTTCCGATTGTCCTACTCTTCTGGAAGCTGGTTTGTCCTCTCTCACAATAGACTGTTGTTGGTGTTATCCGGCCAAAAAACATTGAGTATCTTGTGTAGACAATTGTTTATAAGTACTTGTACACTTTTAATGATGGTTTTGATAGTTCTCCAAGTTTCACCCCGTATAGTGGAACTGTCTTGACGTTTGTATTGAAGATTGTGACTTTGATACTCGTTAACAGTTGTTTTGAGTGCCATTTGTTCTTCAACTGGTAATTGCTTAGCTTTTCTATAAATAGTGATATAGAAATTAGTTACTCTTTATCATACATTCATTATTCTATTAAATAATTCCTTTTGATTACATTTCAATTTGTTTTAATGGTTAGGTAAAATAATTGGTCAATAAATTTATCACTTTTCTATAACCATTTACAAAAAATTATTTGATAAATGGCGTTTATCATTTGACGAACTTTGTTTTAGTGCTACTACATATTTCATTGGATAATCAACGTTGTTGTTAAGTGTAGATTATTCCAAAAACAGAGTTCATGTTCAAATTCATTTGATTTCAAAAGGTTTTGGTTCATACAACTTAAACTGGAGAGAAATGTATGAAACTTTCAAGGTTATGAAATCATTTGATAGTTCAAATGTATATAATAGGGTTAAGTTTCAATCTGTATAGATGCGTACAGGAAAGTATTGACTACAATGCTTGATGTAGCAGTATTTGATAACAAGAAAATGTGAAAAAGCAACTGAAACAGGTTTCCTCCACGTGGAAAATATTTTTCTATTTTTATAACTTATAATATCTGATTATTATCAGTATAGGGGATATGTGGAGATTGTAGTATTTTCACAGTTGGGTTCACGAGTCAATCTAAGCTAAATTACCATTGAAAACCTGGAAGAATGTGAAGTTTTGCTATTTGTATTCTTTACAAGGTTAATAAACTTGTAAAGTTATGTATTCAGCTGTGATTGATATGTAAAACTGATTTTTAAGTCGTTGTACCACTGGAAACTTAACTGTTATCACAAATACTTTGATTATTGTGTTGATATATTCTAATTTCTAATGAACTATGCATCTATTTGTATTTAGTTAATGTGAATAAAGCTTATTTCAAAAGTGAAATGTTCCACAGTACTACGTGTGTATGTTCTAAAAGTCAGTAATATTGATATAGTCTATTTGATATCGTCTTTCTGATAATCTCTAGTTTATTTTTATCCTATATATTGATGTCTATTTCAAGCTTTATTGGCAAACAGAGAGATAAAAGATTAACATAAAGTAAAGGTTGTGTAAAATTTTCTAGTTGGTGTCAAAGACTCCAACTGATCGGCTGAGAAGATTCAATCAAATGAAAATAATTTGTAAGTCACCTCATAGCACAAGCATCTGGCTATCTGGACTTAGTAACAAAATTGGCAACTCAATGAGCGTTTAAAGCAAAAGTGTTAGGTTCGCTTTCACTGTGATTATCAACACTAGGATGCTAATATATTCAGCTAACATGTCCCAAATAAGACGAAATGAGTGTCCCGGATTCCACTGCTAGACACTAAGCAACTCTAATCAATAGTACAAAATGATTGTACATGTATTCAGTATTCATATATTTGATGTATTTTACTGATGATTATTAGTGATAACGTTAGAAGTATACAATAGTTTATTGATTTTCACCTATAAGTCTCCGTGTCTTCATTTATGTAATGTAGGTTCTTGATTTTCTTCAATTCTAGACATTCTTATAATTAGTACAGTTAATTTTATTTTAGTTCCTTCATGTTTTAATTTGTTCATTGTTCTTTTCTTTTAATGACCCAATTAGTCAGTTTGTTTATATCGATTAATTCCAGAGCAAAATAATTAGCGATACCCTGTACCGTTTTTTTTAAAATAATAATATTAACTATCTTTCTATTCGCTTTTTAGGTCATTTCCAGCATTCAGTGCATCTTTTTAACCTGTTTGATAAAATGTGAATAAATTGTAATTATTTAATAAGTGTACACAAATTATAAAACATGCATTTTTAATATTAATGATGAAAGTATTGTTTAGTATTCTCATATATATATATATATATATATATATATATATATATATATATATATATATATATATATATATATATATATATATATATATATATATACTGTCATCAAATAGTCTGAAGGTATATATATGAAATAGTTTGTACAAATTAACAGATTATCGATAACTTTCGTGTCCCTTTCGATTGTTACTACTATTGATCTGTTAGTAAGTATGTATCTTCGTTATGATAAAACACTTTATGATATTGACTGACAAACCTTTCGAAACTATTTTAATAAAATAATGAATACCCTCTTATTGTTATTATTAATCTTTCTACTAATATCTAATTGAATATGTCGATAAAAATCAGGTATACCATAACGGTCATTATCGTTATTCATAAACTATTGAGAAAAATAATTATTCTGATAAAATCAATTGATTGATTGTTAAACGTTTCAGGGGTGGTAGGTGTTATTTTTTTATTCCATGGTAGTATTCACTATGTTCAGTATTATGTGTTTGATGATGATATGAAGAAAAAATTATCTGGCTAAAATATACACGATAGCAACAGTATTCCGTTCTTTGTATCCAGTTAACTTGTAAATATTCAGCATTGTATAGCCGCCACTCATCGATAGCAGGCTTAAAAAGGTTTGACTTGAATTTAGCTGTAAGTAATTCACCTCACTGTAAACCTTTTTATGAAAAGCTTGCGAGTATATTTGGTTTACATCCATGATAAGGGCGGACTGCTTGAGCATCTGGGCTACCTGTTCCTGCCATCTAGATATTTCAACAAGTTATCTATTTTTGCTTGTTTTAATACATAATTATGTCTAATAATCGCATGACCTATTCTGCTGCGTTTCTGAAAATTGTACAACCTTTCGTTGTCAAAGTTACAAAAAACTCAATAAGAGCCAATGTGGTTGCTGGCAATATACAGCGAAAAGAATGCACATTATTCAGATGTTCATTTATTGAACTGCTAACATCTAACTGGCGATCACTCAATATTTATCGCCAGGACCGACCAAGAAGAAAGAAACGGAAACTTGTTGAAATACTTTACGCTGAGAATTCTATATTGTACCAAAAATATAATATTGAATAAAGCTGATGATAATAATAAAAATAGTGATTGTTCATTTAAAACAATTCTTAAATAAAAAACTTTGTTGTGATATTTAAACTATTGCAAAATCGGTGATTTATGAGTTTGACCAGGTTACTATATATATATACTATTCTGCACTGCATTTTGATAATTCCCCTTTGGCATTTTTGCTTGCTGAGTAACTTACCATGATATTTTGTCACAAGGTTTTTTGGAGATAGATCTTGGTTAGTAGTTGAATTCAGGGCAGACATCTCGTCCTAATCCATACTAACCTGGACGAGTCAGGAATTATCTGGATTTAATAACCCAGTGGACACTTGCAGCAAAACGTAATGCGTTCGAGTCTTAATATGAACGTTAGTACTGCAATACATTTATATCCAGTTAACGAATCTCACACAGAACGAAATGTGGATTCTGGATTTCACTACTAAGTACAACCGATCTATTCTGAAAACTATTTCTGTCGAATAACCTTTTTATTCATAGTTCAAACTTTTCAACCTTTTTCAAACTGAACCATTGATTTTTTTGCATGACCTACTATTGTTGTACATGATTTTGAAATTGCTAATTTTCGTGTTTTAACATTTATGTACTGAAGTTTTTAACTATTAATACTGTCGTTATAAATAATCAAGTTCAGTTGATTAAAAATTACACCATAAAACCTTATTCAGTTTCTTGTTATGATAGTCGTTGTTGCAAAATAGATGGATTTTTTTGAAATATAAATGTTGATAACAGGAGCAAATGTCTTGACAACTGCTTTGTGCGTTCATTTTGAACTGCTCTATTATCAGTCAATAATTTAGTATTTTTGTTCGCCAAAATCAGTTTGATAGATCACTAATTTAACATAACAACGGTATTTGTTCTTGACTTGTTTTCTGTGAATTCAGCCTATCTCAGAGAAGCACTAGAAGAATATATGGGAATGTTGAATGTTGTCAAATTGTTCGTACCAAACGACGTGAAGGATTGATCAGAGCAAGAATGATTGGTGCAGAACACAGTACTGGGAAAGTGCTCGTGTTTCTAGATTCGCATATTGAATGTACCACAGGTGAGCTTGGTAATACATTAACATTACCTGATTGTACGAGTGTTTCATAATATTGTATCTTTTAGAGAATGTAAATATGAATTTTTTGAGTGTAAACATATATTTTTATAACGAATAAAGGTTAAGAGGTCGAATGTGCTTGACTTGATGTCGACAGGTTTAACAACAATACAAAAGAACTATTGACTTTTGCTATTTTTATCACTACCTACGTTCTTCATCACTAAACTAGTTTATATGTAGTGAACAATTTTCTTGATGATACTCAAGTAAGATTATTTCCAAACAGTTTAGATCATATTTTATATGATTTAATTGACTCCTCATATTCTTTTCGATAATATCCGTTAACTGTTAATTTAATGAATTATTTTTCACGGTTCTTTGTCTATTCTTTTGTTGAGATACGTATGTGGATTTGTAAACACTACATAAATGTAATTGGAAAGCATGTATGACATTTTGCGTAGACGTTTTCTTCTGTTGGTTGTAATTATTCATCCCCTTCATTGTATATAATTCGATAGATAATTCTTATTTAGAAATTATATTGTATTTTTTTGTTATTCGGTGATATATATATATATATATATATATATATATATACATTTCTGTATATTGTACCATATAGATTTTACGTCATATGAATATGGAATCTGTGGTTATTTACACTTCAACATTAAGACAATATTCACCATTCAGTTGATGTAGTATAACTAAACACAGTACAATGTTGTCTGCACTGACATATAAGTTGTAAGTTGAACGTGACAAGAATACACTGTTGAAATACAGCTAATCAATGACAACCGGAAATCGTGTAATAATGATAAGTACCCTTCAAATATGTGCTTCACTGATCTTAAACCATCGGTCGCAATGTACAAGTGACGTTTTGTATAAAATTGTGCATTTTATTGTTGATTAGTTGTTTTTCATCTAAAAACGTACATCGTTCAACGTCATTAAATATTTAACCGTTCATACTTGTCTTTGTTTATTTCCTAGGTTGGCTTGAACCACTTTTAGATCGTATTGCTTACAATTCGTCAATTGTTGTTGTCCCTGTAATATCGACTATAAGTGATAAAACGTTGAAGTATAATTTTCTTAAGGCGGCTCATGTTCAAGTTGGTGGATTTGATTGGAGTTTAACATTCCGATGGCACGAACAAACTGAACGTGACAAAAATCGACCTGGTGCACCGTATTCACCTGTTAGGTAATTAATACAGACTAGATTTTGTGATCTAACTAAATTTAATCAAGATTACGTAATATGAATAATAGCAGTAAAATTAATAAGTTAGTAGCGGATTATAGTGTGAGTTTAATAAGTTGATTAGAATGTTTTGTTACAGTAAATAAAGGTAATAGAGGTGGAAAATTAAATGAAGTTATGTAGGGAAGAATTATGGGTAAAATCATGAGGATATTTCGCACCTCTACTACCTTTAATTATTGTAGAGAAACTTCTTAATCATCTTACTGCATTCACGCAGTAATTCGTTTGCGTTGGCGCACGAGACCGAAGGTCCTAGATCCGAGTCCCGCATGCGAGATCGTGGAAGCGCACTGTTGGGGGGTCCCATAATAAGACAAAATGGCCATTCAGTGTTTCCAAGTTTTCAATGGTGGTCTAGCTTAGATATTAAGAGTTATATTGTTATTATTCATATTACGTAATGTAGTATTATAATCTTTCGATAGCATCATCATGTTCATTCCCTGTTCACATGTCCTCATGGAGCTAGTACTTCAACATAAAAACATTTCATGTAAATTTCATCTGTTCAAAAACTGCTATTATCAATATTTTTATGTTTTTACTTAAGTTTTCTTCGTAGAGATTGTTTCTCTCTTTTTGAAATAGAATGACAACCTGTTAGTATTCGAATGTATTCAACAAAAATGCAGTTAGACTGGTTTATTTTCTGCATTTTAGGCATTTTTAATGCAACCAGTTAATGATAATTGTACAGTATAGAGTTGATTTGATCGTTAAAGATTATATATGTTTTTGATAATTTTGATTATTACCTCGAACAAGTCCAGTCAAGTTTGCTAGACGAAACTTTGGAATCATTTTAATTTCAACCGCTGAGATTATGTGAAATATAATTTCCACATATAATGATAATTATTGTTATTGAAATTACAGACAATGGTCTTTATTTCGACGCGCGGATTCTCATGTCTAAGTAATCTTGGACGTAACAGACACCCATTGCTTCCAGGTTTTCAGTGGTGATCTGGCTAAGATCAGGATTTGATTTAAAACTATGGAACTTCTGTCATCTTGATATATCCTTTATATTATTAAAAAACTGTTTCTGTCTGAAATACTTCACCACACAAAAAACTTCCTGAGTGTTTTGAACTAGTAAGGAACCCCACTTTTTCGCTTGTCATCAATTATAATCAGTGATATCTCTTTTATTCCTCTGATATATGCTTTTTATCTATCAAACTACAATGGTTAAATCCTGACATGACTACAATCCATTAAATCCAAAGTTTTTATACCTTTAAGTAGATTAAATTTCCAGAATTAATTCTGGACAGTTTTAAATAGTAAAAGTGAAAAAACACATGTCATAAACATTTGATTTTTTTTACTTGCATTTTTCATCGAATGATTTTCTCACTCCATCTTATTATGTTTTCTATAATTAGTTGTTTGTCAGATTTAACAACTTTCAGGTAATTAAAGAACGTTAATTGAATAATTCCTCAATAGACTTAAAAAAAAACAAGACAGAACTTATGACTTCGAGATGAGTACTTCAATCAATGCTTCGTAACTAGATCATTATTTATAAAATTTAATGAATTAGCTACATATTGCATTGTTTTTTACTTGTCCTTATAATGATTACTGTAAAAGTATTAGTCAATGATTATTTAATATTTCGATTGATTAAGTAATTATTCCTATTATGCAATTGTTTTTATTGACTGAATGTTGTTTTTCTACATTAATCTCTTTGGTAATATTGGTTGATTGAAATTCGTGAAAATCACTTTATTTATATAATTTCTGTAAAATATAGACTTGTTTGATTAATGCACTTCATGTGTAATGTAAATCGAATTTTCAAATTGTTCGCTTCTTCTTTTATTGAGATATGAGCTACCGATTGTTTACGTAATTTTTACTACATTTTCTATACACCGTATATGTACTTGGAGTCATAGTCATTGAACAAAAAATGTTGTGTCAATCATAGTTTACAGAAAATAATATCGCGAATTGATTGGATTTAAACATGTACAACATGGAATGACAGCTCAGTGATCTAGAGAAGTTATGGGTACGTGCATGAGATCAAATGTCTTTGGTTCGATCTTTGACAGGGTTGTACATTCACACCTCTGAGTAGTTCTCTGCTGTAATGAAACAGTTGTCCATTACTTCTTGATCGTGCATGGAGGACAGATGCATTCCAAGTAAGGATCGGAGTCAGACAAGTCTAATTACTCTCTCCCTTCCTCTTTCTTCTGGTGGTCGACTGGATTATGAAGACCTCGACATCTGAGGAAAACACGGCATACAATGGACAGCCCAGGATCAATTAGACGATTCGGACTTCGCAGATGACCAGCCCTCCTATCACGTACACACGAACAGATACAGATGAAGACAGCCAGTGTAGCAACAGTCTCTGCATCAGTAGGCCTCAGCATACACAAAGGGAAAACCAAGGTCCTCAAATTCAAGCGGAGAACAGCAATCCAATCACTCTTGATGGCGAAACTCTGGAAGATGTAGAATCCCTCACATACCTGGGAAGCATTATCGATCAGCAAAGAGGGTCAGATGCAGACAAAAAGGCGAGGATTGGCAAAGCAAGGGCCGCATTCCTTCGATTGAAGAACATATGGAACTCAAAACAACTTTCAACCAATATCAAAGTGAGAATCTTCAATACCAATGTCAAGGCAGTTCTACTGTATGGAGCTGAAACTTGGAGAACTACAACAACCACCATCACCAAGAAGGTACGAGTATTTATAAATAGTTGTCTACGCAAGATACTCAACATCCATTGGTGAGATACCATCACCAACAGCCTTTTGTGGGAGAGAAAAAAACCCAGGTTCCAGCTGAAGAGGACATTAGGAAAAGACAATGGAAATGGATAGGACATACATTACGCAAATCATCAAACTACATCACGAGGCAAGCCATAACCTGGAATCCTGGAGAGAAGCGGAAAGGAGGAAGGCCAAAGAACACATTACGTTGGGAAATCGAAGCAGACATGAAAAGGATCAATAGGAACTGGAAGGAGCTGGAAGGGATTGCCCAGGACAGGGTTTGATGGAGAATGCTGGTGAGTGGCCTATGCTCCTTCACGAGGAGTAACAGGCGTAAGTAAGTAAGTAAGTAAGTTATTGAATAAGGAAAAGAGAATTCAGCGAAGAAAATTTCGTCGAAATAGAATTTTCTTGGCTGAACTCTTTTTTTCTTATTCAAAATTTTTATAATTAAATTATGGTTTAAATGATACGAAGATATTTCTCAAGCTGATTGTTTTACATTATTTTAATGCTTCAACAATCAACGTTCTTCTTTGAAAACTCAGATTAGTTGAATACAAAAAGCATTCAAATCATATTTTCTCAAATAAGTCAATCACCTTACAAGTGTTAATTGAAATTTTCGTTATTCACACTTTTTTGTTTCACTATCGTGTTATCATGACTACAATAAAGGCAACTATAATGGGTATTCACTGAATTGATTATTAGTTATTAGATTTAATTTGAATGGTCTACATTGGCTTTCATTGTTAATCATTATTTATTGAATGATTTATATTCATACACTATTGCTTATAACAAGTATTTCAACAGATTCTAAATTTGAGGACACGTTATTCAATATTAACTTATCTACATGTTTATAATTTCATTTATATCTACAAGATATTTTAATTGTATCATGGGTTTTAAATGTTCATGTCTTTGTATAGCATTGTTCAGAGAATACAAAAAAACTACTTCAATTATAAGGTTACATAATGGATCCTTAAAACATTTACTTAAGTTTTTGTAAATGAAGCATTATTACATCATATAGACCTGTATTTAATATAATCCATAATTGTATTTTTAGAAATTCTATTTAGTATTTTATAATGTTAACCCATCATTTATCAAACGTCAAAACACAAATTTGAGTTGATGTTTTTCTTTTGATTATTCCATATGGTATTCTAAATGGTATTTATTTGTCATTTACACTTCATTATTATAAAAGTTTATAATATTATACTCTTATCAATACACATTTTGACATAGGCAACATTCTTGTACATACTTAGATCTAGATTACATAACATGATTTATACTTTATTTTAATATGTAATAGGCCTTTTGAAATAATCTAAGTATTATTATGATGATGATTAATGTTCGTTTCTTATTTACTCTAGTGAACTGTATGCGCATTCGTGTGTTGTAAAATATTTGGGAATTCTGTGAAAATAGTTTTATTATATATATATCAACTTAATTTGTGTGGATTTTTATTTTCCTGAAAGCATCACTTGATGCTACCATTTTATCATAAATATTTTAAGCTATAAATTATAAAGAAGAGTTCAAAATAATCCTGATGAATTTGACTAAATTCTTAGTCGATTAGTGATATGTCTTGTTGATTGAATGCTACTTGTTATACCTGGTCATCGCTGATTGTTGTGTCGGAAACGCTTATCAATTATAAACGAAACGATAGACCTCTGCAATTCTCACGACGAGAAAGTAAGAACACAAAGACTGGTATAAGTGAAGATTTATTAACGCCCAAAACACGACGACCCTAGTCGAAAATACATTCATTTATATATTAATTAGTACACACACTTTGATGAATAATTAGAATGAAATCACATATGTAAAAAATACTCAGTTATAATAAATCATAAGCTGAGCATAGTTCATATCCATTGAATACAAGAATATTGTATGTTATACAGAATGAACTATCATACGAGAAAAGAAAACAAATACCGCATTGAATAATCATTATATTGAATCAAAACGGAAGTAATGTTATTATTATTATTATTTTTATTAATGGCTATATTCAGTATTATATTTTGGTACAATATAGAATTCTCAGCACAGGGTATTTCAACAAGTTACTTACGCAAAAAGAACAGCAAGAAAGACAAAAAAAGGAACAAGAAAGGCTTAAAGAAAACTAAAAAACTGTACAACTTTTCAAATAGGAGACATGTTAAGAATTCAGGTTATTGATTACGTTAACCCTAACAACCTGTTCGTCACAGAGTATATTTGCTATGTAAGGTATTATAGAACTTTTATACTTTTGTTTACGTGCATGGATTTTAATGTAATTACGTCTCGTTATACCAGAAGATATACAAGGAGAAAGATAAGAGTGAGGGGATGGTTAGTATCTGATAAAATAACACCTGCCAGGAGTTTGCATGACTTTAGATCTCTATCCACAACCATATTATTTATGACCTCGAAAGATTCAGCACACATCTTGCTAACTGCCCTCAGCACTTTCCGCAATACAGCAAAGTCTTTTCTCAAAAGCTCGGGTAAGTAAATCAATCTAATTTTGACTTTTACCATCATATCAGTCAGAAAACAGACTAAGATTGGCACTGTAGTGTTTGAGAAAGAATTATGGTTGTATGGTTAAAATTCAGGGATAGGGTTGATTTACGTGCTATAAGCAACCTAAAAAGAAGAATCGAACATTTGTAAGAACTACAATCTAAATTTGGATGAATAGTTTTACAGTAGTTGGGTACCTAATTAATGTGGAAAACATAAAAGTGATGAGTTATATTTGTAATAAATATCTCGGCAACCAAAGTAAATCCAACGTTTGATTATATTTCCTTCAAAAAGCTTGAACCAAATTGCCGTGTGTAACGTTGGATTTTATCAAATTTCATTTTCGGATATCTTTTACACATATGATTTTCCTCTTTAATGGCATCAGTTTTACTCTTTAATATCAAGAAATAAATTCTGTATATAACTTTAAATGTTCTAGTCACTTTACAAAAAGTGATCGTACTGCTCTTTTTACATGATGTAAGCTAAAATTGAGTAAGTTTAGGGTTAGAACCCCTTAAATCATTTTCTTGTTTCTATATGATCTACCGTTTTGAATAAGTTCAGATAATGATAGTAATAGAGTTCAGTACACACATTTGATCGCATTTTGGATTTGTCAGCACTCCAGTACGAATGTTCACACTGAAACTCGATACTAGTGCGCTTCACTTCGAATAATTGTGTGTTGTTTGAACTCACTGGCTCAATAGGTAACTCATTTCTTTGTAAAACGAACTCTTTTGAGTTTGAGTTTTATTGTGAGCATTGACATTGTTATACAAGTACATCCACTTGGTGAATCTCAGACAGGATGAAATGCATATCTTAAAGTTTTCTTGATGCCAACTGTCCAAATTTAGTAAATCATTCGAATGCTTTCTTCGTAAAGTTCATGTTTTCTTAGTATCTAATTGATAACAATATGTGTATATTTATAATGTTTTGTCAGTCATCTGTTTCATGTTTATTACTCCAAGTAAATATTACTATTTCTTAGTTCTCATTTTATTCTAAGCAATTAGTCCCTTTGATAAATTTCGATAGTGTAATAAGAAGACGAAGATTATCAGAAATATGTAGTTCTGATAATCTTCGTCTTCTCATTTTATTATTTTTTATTGTTTTACCATTTCGTTTCTTGTAATAGTTGTAGCATTTGAACATATAAATGACGATTGTCCTCATGAATTATGCTTATTAACGGTTCGAAATTCGTTTGTGTGTGTATATATGGAAGAGGATTTTCTTTTATGTTGATTAACCGAGGTGATATATTTATTCTATTCCTTCTCAAAGAACTGTGCTATTCCATTTGAAATGTTTTCATTCATTACTCATCACTTATTTCGTTTAGTTTTATTCTTTTGACTAATTACTAGAGATTTATATGGTAACAATAGTAATATTTATAGATATTCTGCATTAGTTGCATGTATTTACATACACATATCTACTATAATAAACACTATATGTTGCATTTCTTTTTTAAAGTCTAATATTTGTCTTAAAAGTTGAATTGATGAGTCGATCCAATTTAACGCACCACTGAAAACCTGGAAACACTGGACGGCCGTCTCCTCCTAGTAGGGACTCTTCAGCATCGCGAATACAAGTTCCCACACATGGGACTCGAACCCAGGAAATTCGGTCTCGCGCACGAATGCTTAACGTTCTAGACCACTGAGCCGGCTGGCATTCAACAGTGTCAATGTCTAACTTCAATCGGCCCCTGATCTTACGCAACTCTTCATCCACTGTCTGGAGTGGATAACTCTCTCCATTTGACACGGATTGGATTCCACTGGTCACGGCTTCTCGTTAGAACCCCAGGAAACCCATTTTCAAGCTAGTCACTACCGAACATATGGTTATTATCAGAAGGGGGGTTTGTGGAGCTTAGATAGACTCGTCAACTCATCTGTTAAATTACTACAATTTCCACAAGTCCCTATACTAATATCCATTTCTTATGAATATTAATCCTTTTTTTAGTTGTATGAAATTGAATATAGACACAATGAATTGGCATTTCAGTTATTAGTTATCTGTTGTACAATGTAAAAAGTGTATGTAATTAGCCTACATGAATAACGATTATTTCTATAAATTACTAAAAATTCCCATATTATTGTATCAGTTCTATTAACTGCTGCAGATCATTGCGTCTATATGAATATTTACATGTGTATGTGTGCATTTATGTATGTATTAAAGATAGTTAATTACTGTAACTGATATTCCACAGGTAAAATACGTAAAATACGTTCTTGAGTGTTCCAATGATAATTTAAATTATAAACTGAAGCCATTTGGTGAACCATTAGACGCACCTACAATCATCCATAAACCAATGACATTTATTTCTCATAGTAAGTTCGATACTTCTAGTTCTGTAGGTCAGCACATAGTAGTCGTTTTATCATATCGCATAATCTTCATTCAATAACCTTGGTTATTTCTCGACTTATTTTAAATTAAACTGACTACACAATTGGTGAGTTGGTCTTGTTGACTAGTGATAAAAATTTTCTTCGATATTTCTTTTTGTTTAGAATGAACAAATCTCGTTAATACATTTAGATAAGTGCATAAGAATACTCTGGCATTATTTAAGTGATAAGAAACTAGTGTACACTGATCTTGTATCTATTAATTTTCACTATTCGTCATGTTTCTATTCTTCAGATCACCTACCATGGCAGGTGGTTTATTTGCTATAAGTCGTGAGTATTTTAATCATCTTGGGAAGTATGATTCTGGGATGGAAATATGGGGAGGTGAAAATTTGGAACTGTCATTCAAAGTAAGCAAAGATGTTTATAACTGCTTGTATTCTTCTAACTTAAAATGAAATTTTCGAACTTCAGTTAGTTCAGTTTGTTTGTTGTGTATTTGTTCAGTCAGTTGAAACCTAGTTTTAATTCTGTCTTACTCCCTTTAATTTGCTTCATCTAATTTAAATGGACAGCGAAAATTCATAGAAATATAAGAAATAAGTCACGCTTTCTTACGTTTAACAAATAATCACACTACTTCCCTAACGGAATTCAGTGAAGCATGATTCGAACTTGAGAGGTGATTGCATCAAGTCAAGTCTGGTAACCATTAGTCTGTCATCTTTTACTGAAACATTCAACCAGATATTAACTTGTTCCAAATTATAAACCATATGTATCAGTAGTGTATTCGTATTTGCTGAGGTAAATGAAAATATATTCAGTAATTATTTGAATGTCAGCCATGCCATTCATGTATTTTACTGATCTAAAGATTTCTATTTACGTGTAATGATAGTCGCAAATGAATTTCGATATTTGCATGCATATTTATGTAGGCGGTTGATTGTATTATTGTGTCTTGATTGGTATTTCCGTTCTCCCTTAATTATGTTTAGACAACTTAATCTAGATAATTGAGAAAAACAAACATCATATATAGTTTGTCAAATATAATAACCTATTGTCGACTAGTTTGTTTCATTTTCATCGTGATTTTACAACAATTAAGGAGATTCATTTGTAGTATATTAGCCGTTGAATTATGTTTCTAGTAGAATGGTTCTGTAATGATTTGAAAACAATGATGAAACAATAGCCATGGAAATAGTTACTTGAATGTTCAATCGAACTGGTTAGCATTCGAGTGATGTTGTAGTGCTGCTTATAGAATATTATAGAATACTACTAGTGTTTAAGGGTTATGTAGAATACAACTGTGAGAGCGATTTACAAACTTGCATACAAAATACTCATCTGAGAACAGATAACATAAAACTGTGTTTGATATCTCAGTTATTCTACCTTAGGTGATTTAAGCTAACGGCTTGCTTATCTACTTTTATGTGACTAGCATTTTATATTTAGAATGCTAATTACTTACTTATGTCCGTTACTCTTCGTGGAGGAGCATAGGCCACAAGCCAGCATTCTCCATTGAACTTTGTCCCGTACAATTCTTTCCAGTTACTATTCATCCTTTTCATGTTTGCTTCCAATTCTTGACTTAGTGTGTCCTCGAATCTTCCAGTTTTCCGTTTTGCTTCAGGATTATGGAGTAAGCACTTGCTTCGTGATGCAGTTTAATGATTTTCGTAATGCATGTCTTATCCAATTCCACCGACGTTTGCGAATTTCCTCTTCAGTTGGTAGCTGGTTTGTTCTTTCCCACAGTAGGTTGTTGCCGATGGTGTCCGGTCAACGGACTTTTAGTATATTGTGTAGATAATTGTTTTTAAATACTTGCACATTTTCGGTGATGGTTGTGGTAGTTGTCCAAGTTTCAGCTCCGTACAATAGAACTGTCTTGACGTTCGTGTTAAAGATTCTCGCTTTGTGTGTATTGGTTGACCGTTGTTTTGAGTACCATTTGTTCTCCAACTGATAATTGCTTAGCTGTTCTATAAATAGTGATATAGAAATTAGTTACTCTTTATTATACATTCATTAATCTATTGAATAATTTCGACACACTTCCATTCCTCATGATGGTACATCTTGCGGCCCAAAACCTTCTGACACCTTGAAGCTAGTGCTTCTTTGATCCCTTCCCAAGTGTCCTCCATAGTAGTTTTCTCCTGTGAGTAAATCTTGTAAGACTCAGAACCTGTTGTTTAGAGTTATCTTAAATACATTGATTTTGTAAGCATGTCGAAAGAAGTATGTATCCAACTTTTTTAATGGCAGTTCCCCGATTGTCTATTACTTCTTTGGCTTCAGTTTCATGTTGACGGCCACTAGGTGGTGATAATAAGCTATGTCATCTCCTCTCTTTGTTCGTATGTCTTCCATTGCCCTTCTAAATGTTTTGGTGATGCGTATATGATCTATCTGGTTCTCCGTGGTGTGTTACGGTTTTGCCCATGTAGCTTTGTGTATACGTTTGTGTGGGAATATTGTTCCACTTATTACCACTTGGTTGAATTCACATAAATTTACAAATCTGTCACCGTTTTTGTTCCCTTCTCCCTGTCTATGTCATCCCATGATATCTTCATACCCGTTGTTGTCCACCCCGACTTTGGCGTTTAGGTCTCTTATCAAGATGGTTAGGCTCTTATCTGAACACTTCACTATGATTGGTTGCAGTCCCTCGTGAAAGTGATTTTTACCGTCGTCATTGCCATGATTGGTGGAAGCATAATATTGGACAACATTTATTGTGATTCCATTGTTTTTAATGATGCTTTGATCTTGGATCCATGAGATTCCCATCCCATAAATGTATTTAGTTCTTCATTGGACAGCATCCGAGCGACCCCTGAATGTGTGGGACATTTTCCTCTCCGTGACCGGAGTACAGCAGCACCTCTGTTCATTTTGGGCCCAAGGGGTTCCACTGATCCTGAGCACGGACATGTTGTATCTTTTCATTTCCGTAGCCATTTTTCTGATCCTCCAGGTCTTCCACATTGTCCGGATATTTCATGTACCTATATTAATTGTTGGTGTGGTTGTTAGAAGGGTCATCGGTCTCATGACCTCTGAAGAATCTCGGCTTTCATCATGAGGTGCCATAATTTTAACGAACGAAGATTGTTTAACTCGGAGGGTAGAGTTCAAGTGGTTTAAATTGTTTAGTCTGGTTAGCATTTGTTTTAGCAAGGTTGCTTTCTACAGCATTGGGTTGCTTACCACATACACAACCGTCCTTCTTTATCCAAACTTTGGTCTTTTATTAACCCTAGAAAATCTGCAGGCGGAGTTGGAATTATTATTTACAGCGTCGTAATTCATGATAGAGGGTGTGTTTCGTTCTTTTCCGTTTTTACTGACTTATATGAAAAATGTGAGGTTTTCATCGATGAAAATGCCACATAATCATGGTGCGGATATGTCCAGTGTAGTACACTCAGTCATACTGGAAGAAAAATTACAATATAGCAAAATCCATACCTCCAACTATTTCTGTTGAAGAAATTGTTTCAAAATATCTGAATTGAGTGACTAACTAGGTGAAAATAACTGCAGTTACTATTTACGATACACTTAGATGACTTGATAACGTGTACTTTATCCACAGCCATGTTTAAATGTTGTTCTCGATAATTGTGCCCTTTTTCACAGTTTCAAATCGTTGTGATGCTTCATGCTGATCGATTATGTACAGGACAGCTGTTGAATAAACGCTTATTCAACAGGTCGGTTAACCTTATGAAACACCAATAACTGACATTTCTTGTTATGTTTTATAGTATATTCCGTTAGGCGCACTTGTATTCATAGATCAAAATAGCTTTTCTTACGTAGTTTTTTAAGGAACATGGTCAGCCAAAACTATAGAATCTGCATTTAAGCGTCTCTTTGTGTACTAACTCTGTAATATAAATTTTGAAATAATGGACATGGAAAGTGATTACCATGTAAAATCTCAGAAATGCGAACACTCTCTGGTGTAAGGAAATGTAACCCGGTAATCAAGATACTTGACCTCCGACTGTTGTGTTATATTTCCAAAACAAAATTCTGTTATCTCTGCTCAGACACTTTAATTTCTATTAACAATAATATATAATTTGTATTTCAACTTGAGCACACAAAACTGTATGTAGGTAGGTACTGAGTTACAATATATTCGCTTTACAAACTACCTTTGTGTCTTTTTACTAAAACGTTTAATATTCACATTTTTTAAATCATATATAAGCTCCATTAAGTAGTTTAAAGTGATAAATTACTAATGGATCAATTAAGAACCAGATTACTATTTAACTAAAGTTGGTTCAGTGATTGTAGAGATAGTTATGAAATATATTAATAGTTCAGTACCGAAATAATTACAGTTTATTGAAATTTTAATATTTAATGAATGTTTTCCCGAATATTTTCAGTAAATTTATTACGTGAAAACGGTTATATGATTCATAATTTAAATGGTTTCTAAGCTTTGACCGTCTTTAAATGGAACAGAATCAAACGATGGAATTATGAAAATAATTCACTTACAAGAATAGTTCAATTGTAGAACTGAGATATTAGTTTTATGATCATCGATAATTTTTCCAGATCAAAAAATGTTTGTAAATATTTTACACCATTACTTTACTTACTTACTTACTAACGCCAGTTACTCCCAATGGAGTATAGGCCGTCGACCAACATTCTCCAACCCACTCTTTCCCGGACCTTCCTTTCTAGCTCTATCCAATTGTTGTTCATTCTTCTCATTTCTATCTCCATTTCTCGACGTAATCTGTTCTTTGGTCTTCTTTGATGCTTTTTCCTGATTTCTTCCTCTGCTGAGATCTGGTTTGTTCTTTCCCACAGTAGGCTGTTGCTGATAGTGTCTGACCAATGGATCCATTGATAATCATATATTATTGACTAAATTAGTTAAGGATTCATGAAACAAATGGAGTTTTAAAGTTTTCTGATAAGTTCTCAATTCTCATTTTAAAAAATTCTGAATAGTTTGTGCGGTAGGATTATAAATAAAAAGAATGTATTTGTAATTTCCAAATGTATAGAACAATTAGATTTTCCGACATTTTGTGACTCAGTGTAAGCCACTTCTTCAGAGAATGAACAAACAAATCAAGATTAACCCAAGTTTAAATAATACAAAGGAACAGAGCAAGAATATTAGGTGCGATCAGTCAAAAAAAGAGGTCTGGACAAGTCAATGTCATGTCATTCCGGTCAAGATAATTTATGTGCGATATGTATGTAAATTGTGTGTGTGTATTTATGTATGCTCAGGGATGAATAAATATGACATTTGTGGTAAGGAAGGATCGAGTTTAATTTGTATGTACGATAATAGTGTGAAAAATGAGTAATATCAGACATGGTAGCTTGGATAGATAGTTCAGGTCGGATGGATAGTAAGGCTGTCTTTTCTATTGACAACAGTAGGATTAAGCATTATATGGAAAGTTTCAGCTATTCTGCTTTCTTTGTAGTTGAAAAGCCTTTTTGTATGATTTTCATGTTTTTGATTTCGATTTGATGGTTGTTGAAAATGGCGTAAACTGCTGTTGCTGATTTAATTTGAAGTCTATTCAGTTCTACGGGATTATTAGGTGGTTTCAGTGTATATTACTAAGATTCTTTTCGGCTCGAGTCGAGATTTCACGAGATGACTCTTCAATATAGAAGGCATCACAATCAACACATCCTAATTTCTAGACACAGTTATTTATTAACATAAAAGTAATTTTTTCTTTTGGAGAAAACTAAAGTGTTTTGAAGGGTGTTTGTTGTTTTGTAATATGCTTTAATTCTGTGTAGTTTTAAAATCCTTCATTTTTAGTAATGATATTATTAAGTATACAATAACTACTAGACCATGTTGTTAATTCTTACCTCCTCTCAATCTATCCATCATTTGTGATATGTACTATTTAGGTTTGGATGTGTGGTGGTAGTTTAGAAACTGTCGTGTGCAGTCTTGTTGGACATATCTTTCGTAGTCGTTCACCATACAAATGGAATATTAATGTAAAAGATCCTTTGAAAAGAAATCTACTCCGTTTGGCTGATGTATGGCTTGATGATTATAAACGATTTTATCATGCTCGTATTGGATTTAACACTGTAAGTTTGCTATACTTAAACTGTATTTGCTTTTTATTGAATTTATATAACTTACTAAATTCAGGGATATATTGCTTGTAAAATAAGTTCAGATTACCCTAATAAGCTTCACAAATCATTCCTATCTAAACTCGTTAGCTAAATAAACAACATTCTGTTATGTGACACTTTCATTTTACCGCCTTTTTGTTATAGTAAAAATAACGTGTTGGATAAATATTCAGTTAGAGGAAGAAAACCTTTGTTCTGAATCCTTGTATGTTTCCTTTCACAGACGAAATTGACAATTATTCAAAAAATATCTTTCTTCTCATGTTGATATCAGTTATAATGTACTTTGAATTTATAATTATCTATATAGTTATTTTCATTCATACTTAGGAATTAATCATGATTGCATCTTAACAATAACATTGACACTTGTGTTGATTTGATGAATTGAAAATGGTGATGATAAGTAGGCTAACCGAACCACCTAGAACTGAACATAATCTTTTTCTTCTTATCGTGTAAGTGTTTGAATCATTTTATTGTTGATAATAACGGATGAATTTTGGATGTCCTTTGTTGACATTTGTACATCCTGTGTGGATTATTGCCTTAACTATTGAAAAACGCTCTCTGGATCCGATTTCTAATCAAATCCCATATTTTCTAAATAGCAATGGTTATTTGCTGAAATTATTCAACAGGCTCTATCATTATGTCTTCTTCGGCGTGTGCATCAATTTTTAAACTAAAATACTTTCGTGAGAAAAGATAGATGGTGGTTAGGTATGGAATCTAGGACACATGTTTCGTCCTATTTTAGGACTCATCAGCTGGATGAACCTGCATCTCAGTGTTGATGTTCACTACGGGACTCAAATCTGGTACCGTTCGCTTCAAACACTGCTATTTTATTGGTTGTTTGAATCTTCGCATTGATGTTTAGGACTGCAATTGATCAGTCTCTTATTGGCATATGTGCATCCTATGCGGTTGCCTCATCGTTGCCAGAATTTGCAAGCATTATAAACCGAGAGGTGAAAACGAATTTTTACTTCTCATTTCAAAACTAATGCAGCTTAATTTTGAAAATGTTTATAATAGTGTAATTATTTTATAAAGTTATTTTCCGGTATTTTTGATCTGGTCAAGAATGTCCAAAAGTAGTCGAGAATCAAAATTTGAGCATTCATTTTAGAGTACATGTTGGATTCATAAATATTTTCATGCTCTTTTTTAAGGTAAAATACAGTAATTTTCAGGAGACGCAATTAAATTTTAGCGATTAATCGCGTAATAAATGATTTTCTCCTTTCTGTATTTACTCTGATTTAGATTGATTTTGGAGATGTTTCAGAACGCAAAGCCTTACGAGAAAAACTGAAATGTCACTCATTTGATTGGTATTTAACCAATGTTTATCCTGAATTATTTGTTCCTTCGAAAGCTTTGGCTTCTGGTGATGTAAGTTTTTTTGTCGTACATTTTCTGTTTTCTACGGAATTCAATGTTTAAACATGAACTATTTCCCGAGTTATGTTTGCAATTTGTTTTATTTTTTACAACTGATCAGTCACTGAGTAGTTACTAATGTCATTTATGCCGCGTCCTTCTTGGTGTTAATCGAATTATATTGATCACGTTATCACTAGTCAGGTTAAATCGACGTCATTTTTGCCATGATGGGACGTTAGATGGTTGAACATCAAAAGTATACCTGGACCAAGGATTTGCGCTAGTTGGTAATGCTCGTGTAGGCGTACATGTTATCTAGAGGTGACGGACACTCGCTCATTGGGCTTGACAGTTTGAGACATTGTTTCGTACGTATGAATAAAATGAGTATTTTGACCAAAACAGATGACAGAGATCTTAATTACCAAGATTTTGCGTTTTACAGTACGATTACAGGGAAGTTAGTGAAAATTCATGTTTTCAAAGATGACGTGATGCTAGTCAAAATGAGTAATTACGGTTACTTGCACCGATCTTTTATTTGGCTATAAACGGTTGTTAGTCTATTATCCTATATAATTATACTGATTACAGCTTAATTTATCTCTATTGTACTAACATGATCTTGTCTATGTATAACATTTTCTTAAAATTTATTGAACCAACATTGATTTCATCATTCATAAATCAGTGATTTCAATGAAATCTATCTGATAGATGGTTTATTATTTCAGCAAACGTTTGCAGCCATGTTTTATCACATTCGAACTACATTTTCTTTTCTGTGTTACACTTATCCGGATGAGAAATTTCTCGTATTTCTTGCGGTCTACAAATTCTGAAGCTTTGTCAAGTCACTACTCCGTTTCTTATTGTTAAAAATGTCTTCTGTTACCTTTGTTTATCTATTCCAATCCATCATCCATGAATAATTTCCCTTAACCATAATATTGGACATTCCCAGTGATATACTCTGTCATATTTATTGGTGACCTTGTAAGGACTGGAAAATAAACTCCTTTGGAAATGTCATTATTAGCCTTAAATACTATATTGAAATGATATTTCAACATGGAAACTTGTACCTTTTGTTTTAGGCAAATAGTAAGCATAGTATGAACGTTGAAAAGCAGAATGTGAGTAAAACTGAGAAATTATTTTGATAGATAATACTTTTGATATGATGATCCAGCTGTTACTATTGTGATTGCGTCAAATTATGGAATTGAAGCAGTGATTTCGCATATCTAACCCAATGAATCTGAGAAAGCCATATCAAGTGCAGCTAGATCGTTAATTACAGCAGAACGTAGCTATAGTCAGATCAAAAAGAATGCATTGACATTCTTCTTTGCTGTAAAGAAGTTTCACGAGATGATATTTGGATTCAGTTTACGATATTAACTTACCATAAACCATTGCTGGCCATATTCAGGTCGAAAAAAAAGATTTCGGTGTATACAGCGAACAGACTGTAACGATTGGGAAGTATATTCTTGGGTTACAACTACAAGATTAAGTACCATCACACTACTTATTTCGGACAAGCCGGTGCCTTGTATAGACTGTTTGGTTCACAAGTGAAACGTGAAGAAAAATTTCTTGTGTTGTTCCGTTGTACTATTTAAACATGGAGTTATTTTGCTTTGGTTATTTATTCTCTGAAGAAATGGCTCACACTGAGTCACGAAATGTCAAAAAATTTAATTTTTCTACTAATTGGGAAGACGCTGTCGATGGTCTACTAGTTACTTTCAAAGCTATCAAAGAAGCTATGGAAAATAAAAATGTATTAGGAGAAGTTAAGTGTTGTCTTCTCACCAAGTGGCCGAACCGTCGTTTTGAAGGAGAACTACTGCAATATTTTCTCTGACGGAACTCACTCAAGATTGGTGATTCATGTATTATGTTCGGCGGCAAAATTATTTTTACGAAAAACATTACGCCACAAGGTTTTGAGACAATTCCATATTTGCCATCCTGGCATCTATAATACAAAGTCGTTCGCTCGAAGCTATGCTTACTGGCCTACAATGGATCGAGATATCGAAACTAAGTGCCTCAATTGTTCGTTGTGCTTGCAAGCAGCCAAAAGCCTTAGGTCGAGTGGGCCACAACAAAGGAAAAAGCCTAATAGTCCCTGAGAGAGTCTCCACTCAGATATTGCAGGCCCACCACGGGGAAACGTGTTTTTAGTCATAGCTGATGCACTCTCGAAATGGTCAGAAATCTATGCTATGACAAATTGCATAACCAGTGAAACAATCAGCAAGTTACTGGATTGTAGAAAATTTCTTGAATCCTACATCTCATAAAATCTGAAGGTTTATTTAATGAGATGAATATTAAATTACGTATACTTCAGCAAAAATAAATAGTACTTCTCTTTGAAATCAACTTGTTTAAGTTTTACATTCTTATTCTTGACAAAAAGCCTCGTTAAATTTCTTTTGGATAACTATCTTCCTGGAACTAATGTTGGACGTTGCAAAACCCCTTGTTATGAGTGAACATATTTTTTAAAAATGCGTATTGATTCGTCACTGATGGACTTGGATAAAGGTTGTATTAGATCGCGAATGAAGAGAGCGAAACGAAATGACACTCAGTGGAGAAGGCGTGTGAACGAACTCCATTTAATCAAGCGTTAATCAGTATTTATAGCCAGATATAAACAAGTTACAGATATGTGATGAAAAGAATAAGAAGTGTACTTACATATACTCTCATATAAAAACAGTCAAGGCTGATAAGTGAATAATTAACAAGGTCAAAACTCAAGAAGAATGGATAAAGTTAGAATAAGGGAATTGGGCTTGACATAGCAACCTACACTACAGCAGTTTAGTACACGAAAAATGTATGACTTGGTTTTGTTACTGTGGTAACGGTTCCAAAATACATGAAGTTCGGAACCTGGAGATGTTTTGTGAGATTATTTTTGAGTTGAGGATATAATAAACTATATTAAGGAAAAACTTCAACATAGATTATGAGCAACTTCTAATTACCTGCTGCTGTATTTTTATTTTCACCATATTTCGCAATACTTCCGAACAAAATATAATATAAAATGAGACCTGTAAGCACATCAATAAATTCGATGGTTAATAACCTTAGTTATCACCAATTTCTTTTAGGCAGTCTGATTTTTGTTACCAGTAGTAAATTAACCTGAAATCACCATTTTAAATAAGATCCATATGTGATGAGATTATAAATCCAACCAACAGTGTAGTCTTTATCACGTAAAAATCTGCCACTGAATACTTTTACACTGCAAAATTTACTTTCATGGTCTGCTGCTTCTTCCGTGATTGCTCACTTCAGTTTATTGCACTTTTATGTTCATTTAAAACGTCGAACCTGCGTTGTTCATTGATAACACGTCTCCTTCTAAATTAACATATGCATATATGTGATTTTAGTTGGAACGTTTAATGTTGCTTCGTTTGGACTATCGGCGATCGGTAAATTTGACTGTAGATATCATATTTGAATTCAGAAAATTAACTGAAGAGTGTTAACGTGGAGCTTCACTTCAGTTAAAATGTTTAAAATGAACTATTTATGTTGGTAGTGAATTGATGTAACGTGTGTTCGTAATTGGACGCAATCAATCATTTTCATTCGAAGTTTCAGATTTGTTTGTTTCAAACGAAGTATTTTTTGAGAGAAATCATGCTTACATTTGATGGTTTGTCAGTCATTCATAATTCTGTCTTTCTGATTTTCGTCATTCGATCAACCAGTTTCATCAGTCACATTCTTCCAAACTGTTTTTGTGTCCTTTGTTCATTCGGACATGTGAAACTGTGTTCAAATTCTCCCAACTTTCATTTTGATAATATAAGTCTTTGTGAAGTGAGATGTTTTGCAGTAGCCATATATGAATTTTTATTTTTGAAAACAAATGGAAAGGACAGATTGGCGACACTAAACTATTCATGTCAGAGATTAGTTGAAGAGTAGATGTTCTGGTTGAATGGTTCGACTACTTCACTCTCAATCCTTAGTACAGGTGTTGACGCGGGTCAGTCTTGAGGCAAGAGTTTGCATTTAGAGTGGGAAAAACACATCCCAAACACCATGAAATTGTTGCTCAGTGCTACCAAAAGACTCTGCCTTTTATGAGCAACTTCAACAAGCAGGACTATATGATCTGTGTGTTCTCAATCGATAAAGTGGACCTCGTGGAAGGAGATCAATGACCGAAATTACAGTCGACGAGCAAGTTATTTCCAGCAGTAGGTCTATGATGATAAATTGAAAACCTTTAGAAAGTAGAATCGTGCAGTATGGGAGACTATTCAATACTAGGGATATCAAATCATTTCGTCCTACCAAATACAAATAAATAACGTAATATGCAGTTATTTAATACTTTTAACAGTCTTCTTTTATGGCGTGACGTTACTTGAACAAATATTGAATAAATCTATATGAGATGGTGGAGAATATTTGTAACTCAGGTGGATGATTTCGAAGTTTTGTTCTCTGAGATGGATCATCGTTCTTCTGATCGAAATCATCAGTACCTGAAGTTTGTGCTGATGATGTCGTTCGGAAGAACGATGAACGCTCCACGACTAAACCATCCAGCTCAGAGAACAAAGTTCCATCAAAATAAATCTATATTGATAAAGGTCTATTCTTTGGTAATTTTTACCTTGTTTAACAAATATATGTAGAGTACTTGATGATTAGTTGATTCATCGATATTTCTAACATTGCAGATTGAAAGTGCTGTTGGTCCACACTGTTTGGATTCACCAACTCCTCGTACTGGAGATAAAAAACAAACTATAATCAAAATATGGCCATGTCATAAACAAGGTGGCAATCAAGTCAGTTAATCGATTGATTATTGATAGCTATGTTGAATAATGAAATAGGAATGACATAAATACCAATAATAGTTTACAGTACAACATAGAGTACTGTGAATAATTTTCTCTTAATAAATTATTACACTTCATGTATCTTAATGGGAAGCGTTTTTAGATATTTCTGACTAATTACTGATGAATCGAAATTTGTGAAATTCTTACATTAGAATCTAATTAATGTTCAATAAACTTTAAGGCATAACTAATCATTTTGGAAGTATAGATGCAGTCAGTGTATCGTTAATTCTGAATAAGATGTGTCAATTACATATAAGGCTCTGTGAAAAGCTTTGGATAAAGGTGACATTATTGATCGACGAACTTGTAAACTTTTTGATAGTTATAACATATACCCAAGCTACTGACGTTAGTGTTTCAAGATGGTGTTATCAAATGAGTTATTGGTTCTTTCAAACCTCAGAGTTACTAACATGGCGTTCCTAATGAACATCATTCATCGTTTGGAGACTACTACGGTCGAGCTTAGAGTGAGTGAACATCCTTAACTCTAAGGGGCCAGGTTTTACAGGCATAGAGTAGAACTATTGTCCTTGATACGTTATAAAGCCAATCTTGTGCAGAAAATCTAACATGATGTCAGCGTCAGAGGCCCCCCAGCTTATAATATGCCTCTTCGACCTTTACTATACGTAAATTGTTCTCATCACTCAGTCCACCACCAGCATTCACACAGCTACTTAGATGCATAAACTTCTCAACTACTACTACTGGTTCATCACGTACAATGGGTGCAAAAAAATGCTGGTCTCAGTTTGAATAGGTTGATTATGAATACAGTGGTCTTGAGTGCTATCAGAGGTATGAAGGCGGTTATCACTTCCCGGTTGCCCACACCGTAAAGGGTTCTTCTACAGGTACCTGAAAAGGAAATCGGGTAAGAGGTGGTCTTAGTGACCTGAGAACTTACCCGATCGAAGCTGCTACCTTGACGCGGTGATCGGGCTTGCCTATCGTGATGACCCAACCGAGCTATATTGGCTGGAACATATGTTCCTGCAGGTTCTACCATGCCAGGCAGGTCGATTGGCGAACGGTAAGACTAAAAGCAGCAACTCAAGGTCTGAGGGCGAAGTCGTACTGCTGACTGTAGAGAGGTGTGACAGCAGTAAGGTGTTTCCCTCGGACAACCAGCATGATAGCGATGCTGCCTTCCCACAAGGAGGGGTGGGGTTAGAAAAGGTCGGCCCTAAAAATGCACACCTCACCTTACCTCACGGATTTCCGTCTCCGGCGGTAAGGCCCCTTGAAGAACGGAGCTAACACGTCAAAAACCTTCCACAAAAAGGCCGTGCGCGACCGGCCTCAAGCAGTTGTCCCTTGGGCTCTGCGGTCACGCTCCCAGGTCGTCAAGACCAACACTAATCCAATTTCCTTTTCAGGTTCCTCAAGAAATACCCTTCCACGGTGTGGGCAGCCGGGAAGTGATATCAGCCCTCATACCCGTAACAGCACAAGAGACCAAGGTGGTCACATTCAAAATCCTTCCTGACTGAGAACTTGACCGCAGTGCCTAAGGGACAACTGCTTGAGGTCGGTCACACACGACCTTTTTATGCGTAATTTTTGTGTCAGTTCCGTACTTGTTGAGACTTTACCGCCGGACACGGATATCCGAGGTATAAGGCGAGGTGTGCATTTTTAGGGTCGATCTTTTCTAACCCCACCCCTCCTTGTGGGAAGGCAGTATCGCTGTCATGCTGGTTGTCTGAAGGAAACACTTTACTGCTGTCACACCTCTGTACAGTCATCAGTACGACTTCGCCTTCGGACCTTGGGTTTGTTGCTTTTAGTCTTACCGCTCTTCAACCGACCTGTCTGACAAGGTAGGACCCTGAGGAACGGTTGTTCCAGCCAGTATAGCTCGGTTGCTTCATCACAATAGGCAAGCCTGACCACCACGTCATGGTAGCAACAATGGTCGGGACTGCTCTCAGTTTAGAATATTGGACTTAGGACGAGGAAAGTACAAGGTGCAGCCATGGACACTTACTGTTAACTAATTTATTCCAGATTGAATAGATTGGTTATATCATGCGCATACTCAAGACCAAATAATTTTTCTGAAGTTAAATGGTCTACATCACTGCTACTTACTTCCATTAAACCTGGTTTCCAGAATGTCATAACTAATATGCTCAGATAGAAAAATTATTCAAGTTTTGTATTTGAAAAAATCTTAGTTGAGAAGGTGAATAAGTAAACAAGCATTTTATCCTTTGAATCTTAACTTAATTCGTCTTCTTATTTGTATTTTTTCTCTCTAGTTTTGGTTATTATCACCTAACAATGAAATTCGACGTGATGATTTTTGTTTTGATTCTGGTATGAAAAACAATACCGTTGGTTTATATCGTTGTCATGGTGTACAGGGTAATCAAAAATTTACTTATGACGAAGTACGTCTTCTAATTTGTAGTAAAAGTTATTTTCATCGGCAAAATCGTCATATTATTTAATATAGAAAATTTGACTGGAGAAGAATATGCTTAATTATTTCGTTTAAACTCAGTTGGCCCTAGCACTTGATGATACCTGCTCACCATGAACAATTAATAGGTCATATTATGCCGTCTTCAACTAATAGGAATAACCATAAAATAGTTTTTGTAACTTGTGGCCTTGACCCCTATTAATATATGACGTAATGATACCGCCTATTAGAGAACAGTGATTTATCGATCGGACCAATAACGCGTGAAGCCGTATGAGTAGTCTAGAGTCCTTATCGGTCCTTCTTCCTGTCTAGCCCTGCTTGTTAAGTCCAAAACACCAATCTCAGCCTCTGCGATATAAATTTTTTTTTCAAAAGTACTTGGTTTATATACAAACGAAACAGAGCATATCGTATCATAAAGTGGAAAACAACATTTGTACAAGATGAAGCCAAAAGTATCTGTGAATGTGGGGGACTGTAATTAATGTACTTGGCATAACTTGTATAATAATAGTCTATTTGTCAAAATAAAACCTATAATATCAGCAATATGAATACGCATGGTTTAGTTACTTAAGAATTATACAGTAAAAATATATGTATCGTATTGGTCGATAAATAGTTCTTAAAAGTTACCATTCATAATTCTCGTCGGGATATAACAATAACCTACTTACATGACCATTACAAGTTCTCATGACTGAATGTTTCTAACCACCATTTGCGAGATTCCAGGTGCAGACGACAATCAGTAGTACTTTCTATTGCTAAGCGTACGCGCGTGAGTCCGAATGTTTTGGGTTCGAGTCCCATGTGTGGATCGTAGATGTGCACTGCTAATGAGTCCCATACTAGGACGAAACGCCTGTCTAGTGCTTCGAAGTTTTCACCAGTAGTCTACCTTATATAGACTCATGGATTCGATTATTTTATTCATTTAATTTCTGTGGATCAATGACTTGAATCAATTGATCGGTCTGTATGTGACTGTTGCGTCAAATAGTATCATTTATTCTTGTCTATCAATATGATTTGTTGATGAGTACCAGAAAATTCGAATCTTTAACATAGTGCGTTAATATATTAAACTTGTGAATTGAGCTCTGAAGCTTACAGTTATCGTTTGATCTAAAGTAAAGAGTAGACAACATAGTGTGCTGTATACAAGTTATGTTGACAGTTCTAAGTAGTATGTAACGCCGACCAGAAGTGGAATGCCTGTCAAAAGAAGGTTGAGAAGATTGAACTGAATAAATCAGAAAGGTAAACATAAAGGGGTTATGAATTGGAAGAATTATGAAGGATGTAAAGGACAATTAATGGAATGATGTGCAGTTGCAGTACTTAATGTATTGTTTTCAAATTTTAGGAAGACATTCTGTAATTTTATATTTAACAATGAATTGGTTGTCCCCAACTAAATTCTTGTTCACTACAATAGTATACTACTTATTTTCTGCAATGTTGTTTTTTTTAAAAAAACTGTCCACTGCAAATGTTCAATTACTGTTGAATTTAATTGAAAATAAGGTAAATCCAACAGTTTGTTTAATCAAACTGAAATTATTCTTAAACTACTTTCTAATTTACAGGACAATACTATTCGTCATGAAGGACAATGTTTAGAGATCAATATTGAAAAATCCAGTGTTCAACTTGCCTCATGTACTGGATCATTAAAGCAACAATGGAAATTTAATCGCAAACCGTATATGCCAACCGCTGTAGATTTTAATCGATTTTAATATTGACTGAACACATTGGAATAATTACCAATCTATTATTTCGTGTTCAACTACTTCATGTGTATATATACCTATTAACATGTATTTGTACTAACATAAGAAAACAACAATGTCTTTCCTTAGATGTACAATCTGTTTAAACAAAGGTTTTGTGAATAGAATAGAAAGTACACAAATATTGTATTATGCTATCAATTTATTTTTTGTTGTTGTTGTGTTTTCAACATCCAATGTGTAAATTGGTTAAGCCTAGTGATAACATATCATGCTCATTTTTAAAATTTCGTTTATCTGTGATAACAGTTACGTAATATTTAGATAAATTTGTAAAAAAATTACAACCAATAAAATAAACAAAGAAACAGACAAGATAAATAACCAGTATGAGTCCAATTTTTTTTATATATTCACTAATGTGCCTTTCTCATGGTGTTTGGTTATTTCTCATTTATAATATGTAATTGAATGTATGAATAAACGATGCTCAATATTTTGTTTATTTATTATCTACCCCTCAACTTTATGGTTGTTATTCTATAGAGTGATGGTTTGTTTTCAAAGTGTATTTTAGTCTATTTTTCATTACAAAACTCTTTTGTTTTGCTTCACAACATGTTTCCCATACTTTGAATTATGAGGCTGTTACACAATCATCGTTCTCGTTCATTTCAGATATATATACATGGAGAAATGATTGCATTACCCCTGTTGCTGTTTTATGTATCAAATTAATTTATTTCATTTTATTATTTATTCATTAAAACAAACTGTATGTAAGTGCCTATTGAGAATTGAGACATGAATTTCTTTTGATGATAATCATTATTATTTTGAGGTATTTTATAAACTTCTCTAGAGTAACAAATATCGTTATGAAACAATGTGACCATAATCTTACGTTTTCTTTTTTTACATATTTCGTTTTCTCTCGAATTAAATATTTTATAACTGACTTTTCTCAAAACTTTTTTTATTGAACAAGGTGCATTCGATGGTTTAACGTAGTTACATGATTGTCAGA
This sequence comes from Schistosoma mattheei, assembly GCA_944470405.2. Lineage (NCBI taxonomy): Eukaryota > Metazoa > Platyhelminthes > Trematoda > Strigeidida > Schistosomatidae > Schistosoma > Schistosoma mattheei. The sequence goes on from OX103947.1 coordinate 82,618,284, forward strand.
TCGGTTTTTACTTTATACTAATGATTCAATCTTCTCACACTTTTCATAGTTATACTTCATATTGATGTCCGCAGATGCCCTGGTACGGCCGAGGGTGAGGAGAGTTCGCTTTCCCTCTCGAAATGCTCTCACATGGCTACGCGTATACAGCCATTACCAGGAAAGACCAACTCACTGCTCTCTCGCGACGAGGGTGTTGCTTACGAAATTGAGAGGACGAAAAGTGGATATCCAGTACTTTAACCGGGTTGGTGGAGTTGGAGAATTCACCTAGGGGAGTTGGAAAACCCCAGTTCCAAACCAATAGTGCAAATGGGTTCTAGGATCCTGAAGGAACAAATGGCGAATGAACCACTTATTGGTCACCGCCCACCATGAGACTGCATTTTCTTACGTTGCTCCACCGCCTTGTGGATCAGACCTTTGGGTCGCAGGCTCCGGGCGTGCCCCCCCCCTAAGAAAACTACCTGCTTCGGTCTGATCACCCAGACAGTATTACAGCCCACACACAAATCAAGTGACTTGTGTGGCGCATATGTTTTCGGTGCCCCGTTGTACCAGTATTTATGTGTTCAAATAAATAAATCTATTAAAACAATACTCATTCACCTTCACTTACAGAGATTAACCATAAAGTTTTAACCGATATTATATTTATTTGGTTTCTAGTGCTGATCGAATCCTACCGATCAGGTTTCAATGTGGCCATTAGTCTAGGTAACTCAAAGTCATATGCTCTATGTTCGATGCTAACTGGTTGAAGGTGGTCTTCAAAAAACATTAAGTCTTAACAGCTCAGTTATCACACTCATAAAATGACGAGAAATTAACGTGGTGATAACAAAATGGAATAGAGAATCTGTTGAATATACGCTGTGTATGTGTACCACTTGGACAGTAGCTTCCATTGTACTGATCTGCACAAAGCTAATGTCAAACGACTGACTAAATGTCAATGAACTAAATGACGAACGTACGCTGAAGATATATCCACAAACGTATAATTGCCTGGTAAACACTATCATTGTTTCGTAAAGAAAAGTTGGTTGACAATTCACACTTGCCGAATAATGACCATTATTTGGCAACAATAACAAAATTTTCCTACAAGCAAATTATGCTAGCTTTAAGTAATTTGCTTCAATAGTTGTAAATGAGAAGCCTTTAATAAAGTGATATTTGTCAATGTTTTGTTCAAAATATTCGCTATTTTATTTGTTAATATTGGCTTTATTAAATATTATATTTTTGATAAAATATAGAATTCTCAGCACAAAATGTTTCAACGAGTTTACAGTTCTGACTTCTCGGTCGATCTTGTCGATAAATATTGAGTGGTCGCCAGTTAGATGTTAGCAGTCCAGTAAATGAACATCTGAATAATGTACATTTTTTCGCTGCATATTGCCAACGACCACAATATCTCTGTTTTGGCCTTTGTAACATGTACAACGAAAGGTTGTACACTTTTCAGAAACGCACCTGAATAGGTTATGCGATTATTAGACATAATTATGTATTAAAACAAACAAAATAGATAACTTGTTAAAATATCTAGATGGCAGGAACAGATAGCCCAGATGTTCAAGCAGGCCGCCAACTTTGCGGGGCTTGAAAGGATGAATTTTTCAACATTTTACGCTCTCGGAAATTTAGTGAAACTGACATTATTATTCTATAGCATTAAACCAATTCTCACAAATAATGAAATGTTAGGCTAATTCAAATCTTTATGATCACTAGTAACCAGTATTGATGTATGAATAGTGAATTTTGCAGGCGACAGTTGATGCAACTCAATCTGTTTGTTTCGACTTTATTCTGACTCTAAATGAATATATCTTCTGTTAGAGTGTCCTTATTTATCATACACTCTGAACTAAACAATCATATGTGTGTTACTTCTAGTGTGAGTATGCCGGGATTAGGAACGTGTTGGTGTCATCTTTCCATTATTCTGTTACATTTCTCTAGACTTTATCGGTTCTGTCTAGACAGTTTGTGTATGTAGTGGCTGTTTAATTGAAACTCATTCTGCTGTTGATTGCGGACGATGATTACTTCATAATAAAAAAACATTTTGCTACTCATTTAGGCATAAGGAAGAAAACAGTAATTTTTAAGACATCACTTTTATTTTTATCTCAGTTATTCATACTTTAAAAAATTTCCGAAATTTGCTTTAACTTATTATTACAAGGATCTTTGATTGGCGGCGGTACCAATTAAAGTAAAAGCATGCTATATTAGCATATTTGAAATTAACAGTTTTTTTCAATATGATAGTCTAATATTTTGAACCTAGTATAGTTTGAAGTTCATGGCACAATATTTTTTTGAGTCCCAAAGACCTCAAAGAACTACTGAAGTACATAGTTGTGATGCAACCGCATACTTATAGAGGAATCCACAAGGATATTAACCAAGGGGACGTCACTTGTTGACTGTTAAGTAGATAAATACTCAGTATAAAAGCAAAGCTAATTGAAAAATCCGTAAAGTGGATTTCGAGAAAGTGATATGTGTAATCCATTTTGATACATCTACTTAGTTCCTGAATATGTTCTTTTCAGTGCAACATATCGTCTAGACTTATTCCTGTGAACTGTCTCATTACATTTTGAAGATGGATCTTAGAAACGCCAAGCATTTTATGAGTGTTGAGATTTAGGAAAAGATAACGACGTTTGATTACATATCGCCAGCTTGTTAAATAAGATTATCTATTAAGTAAATTCATGTTGCAATGTAACCTGAATTATCTTACGAAAAAATTGTTTCAGACGTCGGGTAAGTCAACACAATAAGATGTTAACTTAAAAACAATGAAAAGTTACAGGCTAATGCCTTTCATTAATGTAACATGTGTGAGAAATATACCACCTAACCAATTTTTGTATTAGACAACTTAAAACAGTCTTATGTTACATATCTATTCCCTACATTTAATATTACTATCTGTATCAAACTGATCATACCTGTAAACTGGCATCAATTCTGTAATTGTTATTTTCAAAATATGCTATTATTACAAACCAATCAGAGAGAGAGGAGGGAGGAAAGGAGGTGACCGTATCATATCCTATTATTTCGTGATACAATCAATTGAACATTGAATAGTTGAGTTCATATTAAAAGTGGAGTAAAATTAGATATCCATGATAAAGCCAAGTCATAATTTTACAGAATTATAAATATGAAATATAAAGAAATAAGTTGTACATTGTATGTTTATAAAATTTGTCGTATGTATTTTTGACAATGTAACTGTTGTATAAAATGAAAGACTGATCATCAGGATAGAGAGACATGTATTATTGAACAAATTAAGAAAACAATATCTCATGAATGACATCACTAGTACACACGTACATGTTAAAATGAACTGCAACCAATATAAAAAATTGGTAGTAACATGATTCTTCAATACAACACAGCATGCAACAATCGAATCACAATTGACGGAGAAGATTTGGAAGATGTGAAAATTTTTTACATATTTGGGCAGTATCATTGATGAACACACTAGACGTGATGCAGATGTGAAGGCGCGGATCGGCGAAGCATGAGTAGCATATTTACAACTGAAGAATATCTGCAATTTAAAACAACTGTCAACCAACACCAAGGTTAGGAATCTCAATACAAATGTCAAGACAGTTCTACTGTATGGAGTGGAAACGTGGAGGATTACGAAAGCCATGATCCAGAAGATACAAGTGCTTATTAACGGCTCTCTACGCAAAGTACTTCGGTTCCGTTGGCCAGACACTATTAGCAACAACTTACTGTGGAGGAGAACAAACCAGATCACAGCGGATGAAGAAATCAGGAAGAAGCGCTGGAAGTGGATAGGACACACATTGAGGAAAGCATCCAATTGCGTCACAAGACGAGCCCTCATATGGGATCCAGAAGGCCAAAGGAGAAGAGGAAGACCAAAGAACACATAACGTCGAGAAATGGAGATAGACATGGGAAAAATGAACAAACATTGGATGGAACTAGAAACGAAGGCCCAGGACAGAGTGGGTTGGAGAATGCTGGTCGGTGGCCTATACCACATTGGGAGTAACAGTCGTAGTAAAAGTAAGTAAACATGATTTGTTTTAAAATATCACAGCTGTACATTTCTATCCACAGATAGTAGATATAGTTTTCTGTTGAACGTCCATTGTTGTTCTAACGATCTAGTCCATTCAGAAAGTTGAACTTAATAATTTCTATCATCAGTTTCGAGACATTCACCTCAATGATGAGTAGTACCATCCTGTAGTGATAGGCAATCAACCAGTGTATTTTAAAACAGTTAAACGATAGAAAACTATTCAATTAAAAGAGAAATATCAGAAAAGATTGATATAAGTAGTAACAGGAAACAAAAAAACTTTTCAAAATGAGCAAATTATATTCATAAACCATAAAGCTACTAATTGAGAAGTTCTGAACAAATCAATTAATCAGAAAACAGTAATAAGCTCTGTTATTCTGTTCATATCTTCCTACAAATCAAATCTATCAATTCACCTTTTACAGTGGTCATTCAAGCTAATTGAATCTATATATTTTCTTAATTCCCATCCTATCCATATTAAATCGTATCTCCCATAGATTAATGTTACTCACTTTGTATTTATTCAACTTTTTATTGAAATCCAACCTCTTTAGTTGAAGAGTAAAGGTAATTAGATTACCCCCAAATACCTTGGTACGGTCGAGGGTAGGGAGAGTTTGCACTACTTCTCAAAATGCTCTCAAATAGCCACACATATACAATCACTGTCAGGGAAGTCTTTCTCGCGTCGAGAGTTTTGTTTACGAAATTGGGAGTACGAAAAGCAAATATCCATCTCTTTTACCAGATTGGTGGATATAAACGACATAAAGGATTCTACTATTATTTTCACAGATTTCCTGCATGATTTGTCATCTTTCACAGAAAACACCTTTGTTCAGTATGCGGATGATCTCACTGTATGTATGAAGATTTCTACCACTTTACATCACCCTGAAATAAATGCGTTTTTATTTCACATTGAACGATGGTCTATTGGTGATGGTTTCACAATCAATCCTTATAAATGCCAAAATGTTGACTTCAGTCTGAGACATAAAAAGAACTCAAACAACCTGTTGGAATCCGTGAAGTTTGCACTATTGGAGATGCTGGAATAAAAAAAGTCAAAAAATTATTTATTTTGGTGAAAGTTTCTCCTCTCTCTCTCTCTCTCTCTCTCTCTCTCTATATATATATATATATATATATATATATATATATATATATATATATATATATATATATATATCATGTCTTAATTAAAATGGACTCAGTATATTAACAATTGGTCAATATATGAGTAGTGACCAGTGTCGTGCATGACTTATTTTTGATCGAATTCTATCAAACAAGCTGCAATGTGAGCACTAATATAAGTGATTTTACCTCGTACGCATTACAATGAGATACAAGTGGTGAGTTGTATCGCTCAATGGTAATGTCACTGACTATGAAGTTGGATGACACGGGAACGAATCGTCTAGGGAGAATCAATCCCTTCAAGATTACTTTTATTATTATTATTAATGGCTTTATTCAGTATTATGTATTTAGTAAAATATAGATTTTTGAACACAAAGTATTTCAAAAAGTTTCTTTTGCAAACTGAAAAGTGGAAAAAGTGATAACTTTTTATATTTTTACACAAATGAAGTAAATACACTATGCGGAATCAAATGTATTGTTTAGAATCTGCACAACGTTTAATTAGAAACATGTTTAAGAATTCAAGTTGTTGACAAGGTCAAGTTTAACATCTTGTTCATCACATAGTATATATACTAGATAGGGTATGGTAGGTCTTTCTTTACGTGCATACAAAGATAATGTGAATCAAATAACGTTGGTATTATAATGATAAATGAGTGGATAAATGAGAACTTAAATAAGTAAACAGGATTTTACTCATATAAAAAAGGTTTCTTAATAAATCAATAATTAAAATAAAAATGACACTGGATACAGAAAATGAATATCAGTATGTGAGAAACACTTACTGTTTCATAAATGAACTCACGATAATCATTGGAACTATAACTATGAAATAAACTTATACTGTTCCAATGAATATCAGAATCATAACAGTAATTATCTCGTCTAATATCATTATTAGTAGTGGTAGTAACCAGAACTACTATAGAAAAGTATATAAGTTGTTTATGAAGTCGTAAGCGGAAAATCAGTATGCAGAAACAAAACAGTAATTATTGATCTCATGTAAATGGATGCTTAATGCATAGTTTACAATTGCATGACTCTATTCTCTGAATAACAAACTAGTGTCTGAATGAAGTTAAAATGAAAAAAGGGATTAGTATCATCAACAGCTGATTAAACCTCCAATATACATAATATATTTGTATTGGTTGTTTGAATCTTTCAATTGATAGTTAGGACCGATACTAAAACAGGTGAAACACTGGGTTTCTTGAGATTCCTTGCAACTTACTGAAGCACGTCGTTCTACTCCTCTCGACCGCGAAGATGATTAAAAACAAAGGTTGTTATTTAATGAAATTGTGCATAGCTTGAGTAAGGAACAAGATACTTCGTGTTCGGAGCGTGCTAACGAGTTGGAAGCAGAAGTTGCTTCTGATTACCGCCGGAAGAACCTACAGCTCACCCGAGTCACTGACAGCAAGAACTCTGGTGTGAGTGAAACAATATGTGAAGGTAATACATACAAGGAATATCAGAAACCGCTACAAGACTGCTGAAAACCTTCGGGATAGATGTGGCACACAAACCTACAAAATCACTACAATCAATCCTATGCAAACCAAAGGATGAAACAACAAAGGAAGACAAATCAAACATCATCTACAAAACAAATTGTACCAACTGCGAAAAACACTACATCGGACAAAGCGGACGCCCCCTTCACCTTCGCCTACACGAACATCAATTAGCAGTCAAACGCCATGATATCTCCTCACTTATATCAATACACGCGCACAAATGCGGACACTCATTCGATTGGAAAAATGTGGATATCTTAGACAGAGGAAACTCCAAAAACACCAGAGAGTTTTTAGAAGCCTGGAACTCAAGTCAATCAGCAATCAACAAGCATATTGAAATCAATCCAATTTACCAACCAATCAGGAAAATCATGCACAAATATAGGAACACAAATCAAACCAATGGGAGACACAACCAAAACAAAGGAGGAAACAATGACAAATTTGAGGTCAATAAGAACCAGTCATCGTCGAGGTGTACGGAGCAAGCTGTGAAACACATATGGAGAAATTCGAACACTCCACTTCTATCTGAAGTTTGTGCTGATGATGTTGTTGAGAAGAACGATGAAAGCTCCACAAGCAAACCATCCAGCTCAGAGAACAAAAACTCCATCAAAATCATCCAACTGAGCTACAAATCTTCTCCATCTAATTGAATAATTGTGTCGTATTCTTAAATAATAAATGAAATGAACAAGTGATTGTAGAACCGAATGAATATTTTTTAAACGTTTCTATGCAATGATATAAACAATATTAAAATGTCAGTTGACGACTGTAGATTAGATTAAATTCAGATCAGTACTAAAATGTAATAGACATCTGATCAGAAACACATACACACATTTATGTATACATACAGAAATAGGATTTCGTTTACTCTCTACAATTTTCCCCTTTACAACTTATCTAAAACTAGATAGACACATTTAATGAAATTGTATAGTAGTATATAAGTAACTTATGTAGGCAACGAATAGAAAACAAATGTCATTTTAAAATATTGCGAATTTTTTGTTTGTTATTTGATTGACAAATAACTACTGAATTACAAAATAAGTAAATCAAATTTTCGTAAGATTATGTAGTACTGAATCTTTTGTTTTCTAAAACATCTCTGCTTTATATAAAAAATGATTTTTGTTACTTTTTAAAACGAAGAGACTGTAAATTAGGAATAGTCAGTTTGGATTCCGGCTCAGTGGTTCAGTAGGTTAAGCGTTCGCGCGCGAGACCGAAGGCCCTGGGTTCGAATCCTGCGAGCGGGATCGTGGATACGCACTGCTGAGGATTCCCACAATAGGACGGAACGGCCGTCCAGTGCTTCCAGGTTTTCAACTGTGGTGGTCTAAAATCAATCGGTTCATGATCTCAATTAAAAACTTAATAATCTTCACAGCCCTTATACTAATAGTCAGTTTGTGTTGTTACTTTAACAAATGGATACTGAATAAATCCAGATCTGAATGCAAAGCAACGGAAAATAATAAACCGTTAATAATACATCGATAACCATTGGACAAGATAGTGAATACCTGAACCTAATAACTTGGTGGACGGATATGTTGTCAATGGAGACGATAACCACACGGTCCAAGTTTTAATGAGAATCTTAATACGGTGATATATACGTATCGAGCTGATGAGTTCAAAATAAGGCGGAAAGAACATCCGGTAGCTCGCTGAAAGTTATATTTTAGCTCTACTATTAACAAATGGTTGTTGAATTGAAAAATAGACTAGTCTACCTGCTTATTCTTTTATTCAGTCATTCAGTTATTTATTGTCATCGTGTCATGTCCTAAGCCCCGTCAATTATCATGTGACTAAAGCACTACTTCGATCACCGACTTACATGATCTTGGCACTACGCAAAACGAGCATCCTAGAGTCAACTTTGAATCCTTATTGGTTCCTGTTGTTTCGCCCTGCTCATTGAGTCCAGAACCCAATCCCAGCTTTCACTGAATGAATCATGTATTTCAGACATACGTAGTTTATAAACAAGCAAATCAAACCGCATCATACCATAAAATGGAAAATAACAATTATATATGATCAAGCCAAAATTGGCTGTGAGTGTGAGAGACCATAACTATTAGATTGGGGATAACTTAAGAATAGTAAATAGTATAACGGCATTAAATAGCTTATAATATGATATATAAATATAATTTAGTTACTTAATAGTTATACAGTAAGAATATATGTATAATAACAAACCATTAATAGTCCTTCGAAGATACCCATAAGTTAATCTTCTTCGGATACAGCACAATATATAGGATGAAACACAAATGTATCGATTTAAGTGGCCAACTTTCTATTAACAAGATTTGTCCCCATAAAACCGTTCACATTATCTACCATTTCGTTATTTAGTTAGATTTGTACTGATCTCAGGCTAGAGATTGTTAAATCTGGAAGCAGCAATAAATGCTTTTTTGTTTGTTGTTTTAATCACAAAAGCATTTCACATACACTTAAATAATATTGCGCGAATAAGAACAATGTCAAGGACGTGACTAGGTGGGTTATATCAATTCTGAACTATGAAAACTATTCTAAACAACCATAGGCTGCCAGCACCCCAGTGGGTCTCGGCTAGGTTGGATAAAATATCCTACACAGTTCCGGAAATTAAAATCCTATCCTACAGATGAAACCCATATTTTCATCTTGGCGGAACTAGCATTTGTCCAACTTACTACTACAACTTAGGTCAACTACATCTGCACCTTTAGCTTATGCAAAAATAAAGAGTATTAGAACGAACGATCGTCTCTGGCATTTTCTTCATTAAGCTCTGCAGTTAAAAATATAGGTCGTCAGTCAGTAACCGCGTAGAACTTCGTACGTACGTACATCAATTCGAGTTGCCATACCACATTAGCACAGAGATGCAGTTATCGATTCAAATCCCGTAGTGGTAGAGGTACTAAAAATCCAGGACGACTACTTTTCGTTATAAAGCAAAATTCTGAAGTTGAACTTATCCATGTTATGATTTGACAATGGTGCACGTCACCTCGATCAAGTCATAAATAGTACGGATTACCGACAAAAAACTAATATTACTGATATTATTTAGAAAACTCTATACATAAAGGTTAAGTATAATTATATGTCTTAATTAAGGTGATGAGTTCTCATAAATAAGATAAAATTGTATGCAAAATCAATTTGACGCAAAATAAGAATTGTTGTGTCGCAGTTGCCATCACAGTAAAAATATTTCTTATAATGATGACATAAAAAAATATTACTGTTAATATCATTAGGAGCAACGTGTAAAATAAGAAAGATGGATGTATGATTAACAATAATAAACGTCTTGGAAATGAGTGTAAATCAAAATGAAGAGGGATGGATACAATTACATCTAAGAATGAAACGATTTTAATTTTCGGCAAGGTAAACAAGAAGGATGTATTTATTGCCTTTGTATACATAAGATAGGTTTCTTTGAAGTGATTTCTATTGCTTCAGCTATAAATAATAAGCGTTATCTTGGGTCCTTTGGTAGAAAATCAGGATATCAATATACAACTGTGAAGGCATGTTCGATTTTTATATTATGACCATAGTCAATTAAGTGGCAAAGAATGAAACTACTGAAATTTCATATTGCGACTTAATAAACATACCAGTACGAGCTCACAAGTGTGTAAGGATAATGACTTTTGAGTACAGCCGGCAGCAGTCAATAAATTGATTAACACATATAGATGATTTTAATAGTTGAGATCACGTATCAACTGAAGATAGAACACCATGGAAAGTCTGGAAGCACTGGATGGCTGTTTCGTCCTATTATGAGACTCCGGCAGTGCGCACTCACGATCCCGCCTCACGAGATTCGAACTCAGGACCTATCAGTCTCGCGCGCGAGCGCTTAACCACTAGACTACTAAGCCAGCATCCAATGGTGTTAATGCTTAACTTCAACTAATCCACGAAATTGAATGACACAGTCACTATTGTCTTCAGTGATTCACTATCTCACAACAGACCCGGTTGAACTCCACCTGTCACTGGGGAACCGCGGATGCGCACTGCTGAGGAGTCCCATAATAGGACGAAACGGCCGTTCAGTGCATTCAGGTGTTCCATGGTAGTTTATCTTTAATTGACTCATGATCTCAACTGTTAGAATTACTATAATATCCACAAAGACCCTTCTGACATACAGATGACCTGATAATGAGTACATTATCCCGATTTGCTGCGTTAGTATTTGCTTGTTCGACAAATTTACGTATCTGCTATTTTGACTTGGTGGTCAGGCTTGCTTATCGTGATGACTCAACCGAGCTCTGTCGGCTGTAACACATCTCCACTTAGATCCTTCCATCAAAAGCAGGTCGATTAGAGAACCGTAAAACTGAAATCAACAACTTAAGGCCCAAGGAAAAATCATACTGTTGACTGTAGAGTGATGTGAGAACAGTAAGTTGTTTTCCACAAACAACCAGCATCTTGAGCGATGATGCTTTCTCTCCACGGAGGAAAAGGGCTTAAAAGTATCCACCAAAAATCTTCACACTTCACATTAACTCACAGAATTGTCTCAGGAGATAAAGCCTCTCGAAATGCGGAACTAACAAATCGAAAACATTCCACCAGTTGTCTCAGGGGCTCTGTGGTCACATTCCCATGTCACTAGGACCACCATGAATTCGGATTTTTTCAGGTCCTTCAAAAGAAATATCTTTCAACAGTGTGGACATTTGAGAAGTGACAACCGCTCTCATACTTCTAATAGCACTCAAGATCATCTTGTTAATAATCGAATCACTCCCTCACTTCTTAATAATTCTTTTACCTTCTTGACTAAGCCTTCACGTATATCTTTAATGTTTTACTCTTGTGTCAGATAGGATAACAGGTGTTTTTGGCTAGAACTCTAGGCTCTTGCACCATTTATGCACACTACTTCTCCGAAACGTGTATTCAGGATCCGAATACAGGGATTCATTAATATCTTTCTGGTAAGAGACGACTAAACTGGGAGGTAAAAAATTTCAAAGCCATGTTTCTACAATACTTTTCATATATATTGATTACATGTTTAACAATTATTTTGGAGAAAAAGCACAGCAAGAGAAGTGGAGAAAATCCCAGAAGATCCTCTTCAGGATAACTGGTTCTGATACTTAATTTTCATCGTCTTAAGACCGGTAGGGTACACGGAATTGTTCTACTCAATAGAGATAAAATCATCTATGAAGTCAGGGTTGGCAGTGTAAAATGGATAAAGCACATCAGCCACATACAACCATCTAGATGCGTAGAAGGGGACGAAAACAATACAAAAATCCATAAGCCTCTGAATACTGGATAAAAGAATTAAGGCACCCTTAAGAAGATCACAACAGATTAAAAAAAGCAACGAGGATATAAATGAACTCTAATGACATGTCTTACCAATGATTTTCAAAAAAGGATGGTATTGCAAGAGGTATAAACTTTCGTTGCTATTTTTCTACTATATTATTCATTTATATATTGGCCACATGAATATCAAGTATTTTGATCTTATTATTTTCGTGTTACCCTAGTTATAAAGTTTTACTTGAACCATAAATTGTTGCCGTAGAATTTTTCACTCATAAATTAGAACCCGTCTCTTGTATACACAGTACTCCGTTTTTCCGATCATTAATGTTGCCATTCTATGTTAACACTGTTGCTCGATTTCTCTGCTGCGTAGTCCGGCCTCGTAGGTATATAAATGAATGTCTGAAATATAGTAAAGATATTGGACTAGTGAGCGTTGGTTTGCATTCCTCCACTCTGTTCGGGGTAAGTTAGTATTGGGCTAACCTTGAGAGATAAAGTATCAGTCTTCCTTGTCCTTATTGCGTATTGGTTACTTAAGGTATTTAACTGGATCAATTTTATGTTGGGAAGGTGTGACGTCGTGGAAACGATTATACTGCTCCATCCAAGTTTCTCTTTCAAACACATTCCTTTTAACTGAAGTATCTAATCTTTTAAAAAGAACTTTTCCACCATCTCAAAGAGATGAACGTCAAGCGATACGTCATCTTATTATCCTCTTCTTCTCTACATGTAAAACTAACAAATGAATATGGATTATGAAATGATTCTAAGAATTCTTGCAGGTTGAACATTTGATTTATGTATTCACTCTTAGGGAATAAGTTGTATAGTCTGTCAGCATAAAATTTAAGAATGACATTTGAGGCATAGTTTAACAATAATTACTGCGTAAATTACGTCGACAAAACTAACTTACTTGGTTGCCACCTTTTTAATAACATAGCCACTCTTTTACTATAACAAATTTGCGATTTCTCTTCTTTGGCATTGGGGCATATGAACAATAAAGAACAGCAGCATTTTCAATCCGCAATAACAGAATAGTGAAGTGAGTATTTTATGTGACAAGAGCTGTGATAATGTACATTATTAGTATCCTCAGTATAATTACTGGAATGAAAATACCTAGATAAAATGTCTGTTCAATATTATATCAGCCATTTTTCAGTGGATGTCATTATGTAATGAACACTGAATTGAAATACAAAATTATTACACATGTCTATAATAATTGAGTGCTGGCTGACATAAAGGTGTGTTAGTATATGCATGTGCAGCACGAATAAATTAAAATCATAGCCACCAGGACAAACTGATTTGAGACTTGGTGAATAACTGCGCATTACACTATTTATCTTAAAGAACTTAAGAAAATCTAAAGCATCCACTTAAGCTGTTATTTTTCTCCAGTGTTACACAAATCATTTTGTTTTCTGAGGAAAGTGTAGTTTTTTTAGGAAGATAGCTTAAAAGATATTGTTCATAGTTGGCATGATAAGCATTCAAATATGGCCAGGACTATGACTATTGTTGTAATTGACATAACATGTTATTTAGCAAATGAAATACTTTTTAATATTTACCATCTTAAAGATTTATGGGTAATCAAGATTCTGGTAATATATTTTTCCGACAATTAATTTATATAAATAATATTAGGTACCATTGTGGTGTGGGTTACTTATATCCACACAAGTAGTATATAACGGTGGTCAGGCATAGAATTTATTTCAGTAGAAAGTCGATAAGGAAAGAACGGGAACAGAAGGCAATTGGTATGAAAACGCATGAACAATAAAATCTGAGGCAATAGATTGATGTTTGCAACAGGAACACTCACGTTTGGTATGATGGAGTAATATTATGCAAATTAACGGTTTACTATATGGTTCGCAGATTTTATTTAAATGCCCTGTAATTTCCTACCAAATACATTCGATTGTCCCCACTTGTGTTCTGTTCAGTACACCATAAGGTTACAAATAACACAATCTAACTTTAAGAAGTCTACAAGTAACTTGTAATTTCTGAAACTCATTAATTTTGAACTCATTCATTGAATTTAAAATAATAATTTCCCATATCCTTGAGTATATATGTGCTAATGTAAACAATTTATACGTGTTAAATAGAAACTGGTATGTTGATTCAACTTTTCATTATGCTGTATATATTATCAACTTATTCGATAGCGGTATTAAGTAATTCGTCATAACTTAACACTGGATGGGTACCAGTAGAAAATTTCGACTGATCTAGTGAATAAATCAATAACCAAATTAAACTTTACCAGTTTATTTGGATTGAAATAAATATGGAAAGATTATGATGCAAGGAGCATATACTAAATTGTGTATATAGGTAGATATTTTATGCGTTTGTATCACATAGTAGCGTTTCGAGATACGAATACATGGAATAGTGAAAAAAGGGCTACTTTACAAAGAATAAACATCGACCAATCAACTCATAACCAAGTTATCTGCTTAAAAAATTGAATCCATTAGGTACTGGAATGAAGAACAATCAGCTACCAGTATTTGACCACACACGTCTTAGAAATATTGCTCGCATCCGCTAGGATCACCGGGTAAGTAATAGTGCGGTTATATTCAGGGTATTAGGGTATGACGGTGAATCAGTTGATGAGGTTGTGAATCTTCATCGACTGAGATGGTTGAGGCACGTGTTCTTACGTATGCCTGAACACCGATTACCACGACGTGCAATGCTAACCGGTGTTCGGGATGGTAGGAAGGAAGTAAGGGGCGGCCAAACCAAAACGTGGCTTGAAGTGCTTGAAGTCACTAACTTCTAGTCTGAGCCATGTTGGTAGATGCAGACTACTTGGTAGGGGTCCACGTAACTGTCGTAAACAATGGTTGGAGAGTCTTGGTGACATGGCTCAGAATCGATCACAACGGTGTAGGTGTATGCACTCTCTGTCTTCCTTTAAACTATGAGATTAAAATCGCCTCATATCTTTCCTTCTACTAATTCTTTCTTCCTTATATGCAGTCTTTCTTTTTTATATTAACTACTTCTATGAATTCGGTATTCATCTTGTTGTGCTAAAGATGTATAGCAACTTGAACCGACGCATATATGTGCCTGGTCCTACGTTGTAGCTAACCGACTGACTGTCACTCTCTTAACAATAGTATTATAACTTCTTGTTCTACTATGAGCTTTATAAGCATTCGTCAATCAACTAGGCACTTTCAATTTGACTATACCATCATTGTTAGTTGTAGTCAGTTTAGTGGTTTTGTTTAATTAGTCATGTGATTTAGATCATAATTCGAGAAACTTGTTCAACACCTCGATTAACACATCTAGAGTACTGTAGCGTACTATCAGGGTTTTTTACCATTAAAATGTATAATTATTATCTTGGATATGGATGGCATTATTAATAATTATTCATCACAGATTTTGTAATTTCAATCAAATTCATAATTTTGTTTGCCTTGATCTCGACGATTTGTTTATGTTGAATGTAGTTTGTTTAAACATGTCCTCTCTCGATTTTTGCTTTCTCTAAATAGTGTATATAGAAGAACCAGTGAAAAAAGTTACTTTCCGAAAAGAAGTTACATTGAAATTAGACATTAAAAGAGCTGAATAACAACTCAGTGGTCCGAGGGTTTAGAGTTTCTGCACCAGACAGAAGGTTCTGGATTCAATCCCCAGCTATGTTGAATAAGGATCGCTAAAGAGTCTTACACTAGGACAAAAGGGCCATCCTGTGCCTCCAGATTACCGATGGTGGTCTAGTTACGATTAGTTCGTGATTTCAACTTTGAAAAATCGGCATCAGTATCACAACACCAACATTTATATGGTTGAATTTCATTGAAATCCTGAATTGATCTAAGTTAAACTACCACTCATCACTATTTGATCAGATTGCGTGTTTATATAAATTTTTGAAAGTAAGATAAAGATTAATACCAAACCATGATATCAGCACATGCCCAAACTATGCATCACACAATTTGAAATCGCAAGATTAGCTTATGGTGCCAATATGAATCAATTAGTCTCCATTGCAAAATGACAAATCACAAGCACTTAAATTTTGAAATTATTTCAAGTAAAACATAAAGTCTCAATACTAACGGTCCACAGTACAATTCCAAACTCCGTTGAATCAAAACATCTACTCTCTCCTACTTTACAAGCATGTGACAGTTTTGCAATACATTTATTGCACTTCGTTTAATCTGACATAAGTAGTTTAATGTCACTGATTTGTCCATTCCAGTTGTTTTCAAAAATACAAAATTCATATATGGCTATTCCAAAACATCTCACTTCACAAAGACTTATATTACTAAAAAGAAAGTTCAGAGAATTTGAACACAGTTTTACCCTTTCGAATGAACAAAAGACACAAAACGATTTGAAAGAATGTGACCGAAGAAAAACATTGATAAGAATTAAGAAAATCAGGAAAATGGGATTACAAATGACTGACAAATCATTAAATATAAACATGATTTCCGTCGAAACACACTCCTTTTGAAACAAAAAATCTGGAACCTCAAAATGGAGATGATTGATTGTGTCCATTTACAAACACACGTTAATAAATTTAAACCACAGTTGTTTCAATGTTCTTTTTTTGTTAAGACCTCTATTTTTAGTATTCTTATATAATTTTTATGCTTACCACTTTACTCTTACGTAACCACGATTATTATCTGACACGTAACAAACGTTTTGCTAATTCTCTTATTATTACTTCTGTATCGAGAAGAAATATGTCCAATCGCTTCTCTTACCCTATTCAAACCAGTAAATCAATACTAAGCTTAATTATATAATGAACTAATTTGGTTAATGCCAATAAAACCTTTCATAGTCAAACATTCTTGTTATTTTTATCTACATTTTTGTATAATACTACCATTATAATTACAATATTACTATTATTAAAATTATTATTATACTTATCAATAATATTATTATTGATTTAGACTCACTATTAGTCTGCCAAAAGCATAATTAATCGGCTTAGTACTGACCACACATTACTCACAACGGTCTTCCACCAAACAGTGGATCGGATTAGTAATTAAATTATTATTTCTCTCACCCTATCTCACCCGTATTTTATCTGATCATTATTCTCACTGTTTCATATAAGGTATAAGCTTATTCAGGTTAACACTGAACACTAGTCATTTTGACATCAACAGTATGGGGTTCCGGAGTTTGTTAAATTTTATAAGAATCTCAGTTGGAAAATCACTGAAAACCTGGAAGCAATGAACGACTAGTTCGTGTCAGTATGGTACTGCTTAGAAATGAGGGTCCATTATCCCGTATACAGAAATCTAGCCAAGGACCTTTAGGCTCGTACATGAACACTTAACCTCTTGATCAATGAGCCAGGGCCCCGTGCTCTAAATGTCTAACTTCAATCAGTCCCTGATCTTGCACAACCCTTCATCCATTACCTGAGGTAGAGAACTGTCTCACACTCAACACGAATTTGACTCCACTGGTCACGACTTCTTATTAGAACTCAAGGAGTTACATCTTGAACCTAATCACCAGTGAGCAAATGATTGTTATCAGTATGGGGGATTTGTGGAGATTTTAGTATTTTCACAACTGAAGTCACGAGTCGATCTAAACTAGAGCCCCACTGAAAACCCGGAAGCACTAGACGGCTTAATGGTCTAGAGGTTAAGCGTTCGCGCGCGAGACCGAAGGCTGTGGGTTTGCGTCTGGCGTGCAGGCTGATGGATTCACACTGTTGAGGAGTCCTATACTAGGAAGAAATGACATTCTAATGTATCTATGTTTTCACTGGCGGTCCAGCTTAGATTGACTCGTTATTTCAATTATGAAAGTACAAACTCCACAATTCCGCATACTGAAAAATGGTTATGACACAATAAAACTTACATCACCAGAAGCTAAAGCTTACGAAGGAACAAATAATTCAGGATAAACATTGGTTAAGCACCAATCAAATGAGTGACATTTCAGTTTTCCTCGTAAGGATTTGCTTCTGAGACATTACCGAAATCAATCTAAATAGAATAAATATAGAAAGGAAAGAAGCATTTATTACGCAATAAATCATTAATATCTAATTATATCTTCTAAGAAATATCTTGTTTACAAATTCCTCTGAAATGTGTGAACATATCTATAATTATAAGAATGGGTTTTGTGGAGAGTTTTAGAAATTTCACAGGTTGAAATCATGCGTCAATTGAAGCTAGACTACCATGGAAAACCTGGAAGCTCTGGACGGCCGTTTCGTCATAGTATGGGACTCCTCATCAGTGCGCATCTACGGTCTCGCACCCCGCGGGATTCGAACCCAGGACCCACTGGTTTTGCGCACAAGCACTTAACCACTAGACCACTGAGCCGGCATCCAATGGTGTTAATGTCTAACTTCAACCAATCCACGAAGTTTCGCCACCGTACACCATTGTCTTCATTATTTTCGGTTCAAATTTAAATTGTCAACTATTTCTTTGTATCCTTGAATACTTTTGGAAGTGTATCAAATAAACTCATAAATGTTATACTGTTACAAACGTTTCCAAATCAATATATATTCAACCAAATAGAAATAAATACTTATTAATTAGTCAGTGACTATGAGCTAATTATATCCTACAAAACAAATATACTTTGTTTGTACATGATTAAAGTACTAATTTCTTTTAAGAAAAGCTGAGAAAAAATGATCAGTGAAAGACGAAAGGTCTTATTACGTAATTAACTGCTAAGATCTAATTAGATTCTGCAAAACAAAACGTTTACTTAAACATGTTATTAACAATCACTCACTCTAAATGGTGTGAAGATATTGATAAAACTTTTAAATTTCAATCCTCAACTACGCAGTGCTGAGGAGTCCCATACTAGATGAAACGACCATCCAGTGCTTCCAGGTTTTCCATGGTGGTCTAGCTTCAATTGACTCATGATTTCAACTACTTCTTTGTATTTGAAATACATCGAGTAAATACGAACAAATTACACTGGACATTGAATGTCAACATAGAAAAATTGGTTAGATCATCAAGAAACTGTTGGTGTTACACATTGAACAAAACAATGAACACTCTTCTGATCTATGTGATATTAGACACATACCTAATCATCAAACCGAACCTTGGCTAGACAAATTAGATTTTTTTAAAGATGTTACTACGATTAACTGCCCAACTATATGTTGAACGACTATGGAAAATATGTCCATCATGACTAGAAATCATCGTTTCTAAACTACCACCACAGATCCAAATCTAGAAATGTCACAAAAGAAGAAGTGAAATAAAAAATAAATAGTGAAAATTTTCAATGAAGTATTAAATATGAATTTAGTGTTACAGTATTACGGAAATTATGGATTTCAGTACAAATAATAGAAAACTTTTTTATGAAAATGATCGTCAAGAATTATCATCTTAGTGGTTTGTATTGAAGTCAACATTTAACTTTTGACCATCCCCATAATGATTTCAAATTTTTAGTAGTACAAGTATTTCTAAACTTCTTTCTACGTATTATTCTCAATTTTTGTTGGCCTAATACTATCAGGAACAGCCTAATGTAGGGACAAATCATCTTCGAGCTAAGGAGGAAATTAGGAAAAGACAATGGAAGTGAATAGAATATACATTATGGAAATCACCAAACTGCATCACGAGACCAGTGCTAACTTGGAATCCTGAAGGGAAAAGGAAAACTGAAAGGCTAAAGAATACAATGAGTCGAGAATTGGAAGCAGATATGAAAAGGATGAACATCAACTGAAAACAACTGGTAAGGATTGTTCAGGACAGGGTTATATGGAGAATGCTGGTGGGCGTTCTTTGCTCCTCCGCGATGGGTAACAGGCGTGAGAATATGAAAAAGTAAGAGTTTGAGGAAGATAATCTATGCTCGAGGTTACATTCAATGAGTTAATTAAAATTTTGATTTATGATTGAATTAATGGATAGAAATTTTGGCAAAATACGACACAAAACATCCACTAAACAAATGAAACGAATGTTTAGCGAAAGCAAGAAGAATAGAATCGCAGTGTAATAAGTCAATAAACAATAACTGTATGTGATAAGAGGTATAGTTTAGTGAAAAATGCAACTGATAAAAACACCTTTCATTTGAAGTTGTTTATCAAACTTGTACTATAAAAGAACAGCATAGTATTCACTGGTCTCTATCGTAAGCCACAAATAAGAATACTTTAAGATACCGTGTTGTCTGGTCCTTAAAACCCTAAATAGGGAGTAATAACGAACCGATATCTACCAACGCTGTGCTTATATATTTTATACTACGGCACCATATCATGTTTGATGACGAGAGCTAAATATTTTGTTGAGGTTTGCAAAAAGGTCCCATGTCTTTTTCTGAATATTACCTAGTTCTCAAACAACTACGGATACTCTAACACCAAATACTTATGATTGTTTGTAATCCATAACACAAAACTAAAAACACCTATACATAACAAGGATAGATTTCAGAAATTGTTGTGTTTTAATATCACTTATGTACTGGATAGTTGAATGGATCACAAATAAAGCAACGAGACTGTATAAAAATCATTTACAATTATTATTCTCACATTACTCCGTGAATTGAAAGCAAACATGAAAAGGATGAGTAGTAACTGAAAAGAATTGTCCAGGACAAAGTTCGATGGAGAATGATAGTTTGTGGCCTATGCTACTCCATGAAGAGTAACGGACATAAGTAAGTAATTAGCATTCTAAATATAAAATGCTAGTCACAATAAAAGTAGATAAGCAAGCCATTAGCTTAAATCACCTAAGGTAGAATAACTGAGATATCAAACACAGTTTTATGTTATCTGTTCTCAGATGAGTATTTTGTATGCAAGTTTGTAAATCGCTTGTATTCTACATAACCCTTAAATACTAATAGTATTCTATAGTATTCTATAAGCAACACTACAACATCACTCGAATGCTAACCAGTTCGATTGAACATTCAAGTAACTATTTCCATGGCCATTATTTCATCATTGTTTTCAAATCATTACAGAACTATTCTACTTTAAACATAATTCAACGTCTAATATACAACAAATGAATCTCCATAATTGTATTAAAATCAGGTTGAAAGTGAAACATAGTAGTCGACAATAGGTTATTATATTTGCTTTTCTCAATTATCTAGATTAAGCTGTCTAAACATAATTAAGGGAGAACGGAAATACCAATCAAGACACAATAATACAATCAACCGCCTACATAAATATGCATGCAAATATCAAAATTCATTTGTGACTATCATTATACGTAAATAGAAATCTGTAGCTCAGTCAAATACATGAATTGCATGGCTGACATTCAAACAATTACTGAATATATTTTCATTTACCTCAGCAAATACGAATACACTACTGATACATATGGGTTGTATTTTAGAACAAGTTAATATCTGGTTGAATGTTTCAGTAAAAGATGACAGATTAATGGTTACCAGACTTGACTTGATGCAATCACCTCTCAAGTTTGAATCATGCTTCACTGAATTCCGTTAGGGAAGTAGTGTGATTATTTGTTAAACGTAAGAAAGCGTGACTTATTGTTAGGTATATGAACGAGATTACTTGTTAGATTCTTTCATGAGAAATGTCACCCTGTGTTGTAGATGGATTTTTCGAACGATATTATTTGTAGTCATCAATATTTAGCAATAATGATGTAAGAAAGGGAGGAATTAATACAACCATAATTATTATACTTCATATACCGACTGCAAATGTACTATATATTCGAGATCGTTGTATAAATTAGTGATGAAATACTAGTGAATTATAATGATGTAAATGCTTACTCCTTGTTACATTTAAGAAATTAGGGTTGATTTTGAATTGAAATTTTCATCGCAAATTGTAATTTAAATGCTGTCTACAAAACGTTTCGTCTTTCATGGAGTCATGTGAACGTGTAAAAATCATTATTGGTTTACTTACCACCTTCTCCTCAAGAGATTACTAACTGTAACTTATAGGAAGTAAAAAAAGATCCTTACTTCTTGTTACATTGACGAAAGTATGATTGATAGTTTGTAGAGGTTAATTTCCTCTATATCTGACTCCAATAAATATCCCATTAATTGAGTATTTAACGCAGGCTAAATCTCCTAGTTGTATATTATGGATTTACTCGAGATTATTCAAAAGCCTGAACACTAGTTTTAGGGATAGTTTATTGTTAAAGATTGGTAAAATCAGCAAGTATACAGAAAGCAGGCACACAGGGAAAACAAGAGTGTGTATGTGAGTGTTAAAAATCCATATATATTTTATGTGTGTTAATCAAGTATGGATAAATTATTGAGTGTTTTTGTATTACAACCAATGGGAGAATAGATTAAAGATTGATTTGCAAACATGTGCTCAATCAGACTCACACAGAAATTTACATAATGGATTAAATGTCTAAATTGCAATGAGCAGATAAATAATACATAAGTTGAATGTGGTTACTACGTAAGCTCCCATCCAAAACATTGATGTTTCTGTTTTGTTTTTCTCAAAAAAAGTCTAGTGACATCTATGTTCGACAAAGAGATAAAAAACGTTGTTTTTAAAATGAACGTACAACTCGATGTGATTTGAAATGACAGCATGTTTGTGTTGAAACGTTTTAAACATGTATTTATAAATGTGTATTTTAACATCAAGGAATGGCATGAAGTCAAAAAGTAAGCATAATGAAGGCCCGTTTGACCAATAAAGAATAGTAATGAAAATAAAGAAGAAGGAATTTTGTGTTATAAGACCGATTTCAGGATTTGATTTAGATAAATGTGATGGTTGTTGTGTACCTATCTGGTCAATGTACTCTTCTTCCTGATCTTCTTGCAGTTTTTGTTGCTGCTGAACTTCAGTATGAAGTATTGTTTGTCGTAGGTAGTTTGCTCTGCTGCCGATTTAGACGATTTTATCGTCTGTTTTTCGGTGTGCTCCAAAAACGCTGGTTTTGCTCTGTCGATGCTAACAGCGTTGAGCTTTTGATGTTTTGACATATCTTGATAGTTTATATCAGGGATTAAAAAGGTATTGATACTTAATCTCGATAGTGCATCTGCTGAATCGTTTTCCTTGTCTTTTATATGGCGTATGTCAGCTGCAAATTGCGAAAAGAATTCTAGTTGACGAATTTTACGCGGACTTTATTTAGATGAGTTTGATGTTCATTTAAATCTTTGCTGGCAATAATTAATTCATCTATGTAAGCATATAAAAATGGTGATTCATGTACCACTTGATCAATGAAACACTGGAAATTTTGTGCAGCATTTCTTAGTCCAAAAGGCAAGCGAACAAATTCGTATAGCTCAAATGGGGGTAGTGATAGTTGTTTTGGGAACATCGTCCGAGTGAATTGGAATGTGATGGTAAGCACGGACTAGATCATTCTTTGAAAAATTGTTACATCATATAAACTATGAGTAAAGTTGTGTAAGTGTGGAAGAGGATATCTGTCTAGTATAGTCTAGCTGTTAGAAGCTCTATAGTCGCCACAAAGTCTAACATCGGAAGAGTTTTTCTTGGGTACCATATGGAGCGGCGATGCCCACGGATTGTCGGAGGAGCGTATGATAACCAACTCTATCATCTTGTTGAATTCGTTCTTTGAGAGAGCCAGACGAGAGGGATCAAGGCGTCTTGGACGTGCGAACACTGGTGATCCCTCTGTCTTAATGTGATGTACGACGGTTTGTGTCGGTTTGTCACGTTTGAAACTTGGTCCTAATAAGTCCAGGAGTTGATTAAGTAAATTGGTGTATTTATCATTCTCGCAATCAGGTTTGATTATTAAATGTATGGACGTGTCCTTTGATATAATTCCCCTAATTTCACTGCTATGATCAGCAAGAACAAGTTTCCGGTTCCTAACATCTACGAGTATTTTACAGGATCGCAGAAAATCAAAATCGATTATGGGAATAAAGGAAGTGGCTACGATGAAGCTCCATGTAATTGCAACTGCTCTTTACTGTATGTCTTGATCTCAGATCTATTCGCGGCTTGCAGATTTAGTTTGTGATCGGGTGTGTTTTTCTCAAGTGTAATAGGTGGTTGTATACTAACCTCTGCCCCAGTGTTGACTAAGAACTGTGTTTCTGTACTTTTCCCTGTGACATATAACAAAGGACTGTCTTGAGAGTTACGGCTGGAGATCGCAGTCGTCACTAATCGTTTGTCTTGACGTTCCCTTTACCGTGCGCTTGAGTAGTTACAGGAAGGAGTTCACTTTTTAGCTTCTTACCATAGGTTTTATGGTACCAAAGAATGTTATATCTGGTAGTGCTTAGACTACGACGTCCACGGCTTCTGGAACTTCCTCTACACTTGCTATGGTGGTTATTCGGCAACTAGAGCTTGGCTATCTGTTTAGTGAGGACGTCGACTGTTTGTCATACCTCAGCGGTCTCGTCAGTTGAGTTCGTTTGCATGTGTGATACCGAGTGAATCCTAGTCCGCTCGGATATTCTACCGGCTATGTCCGCTAGTATCTGTTGGATGTTCCCCATTACATTTGTTATGTGGCGATTCAATTAAGACGGTGTGTTGTCACTTAGCTCTACATTAACTAAACGTTGATCAATTGTCTGCTGGTCAGTGAAGATGTAACACGAATGACCTCTATTTTTAAGCGATCGAATGGTGAGTCCTGACCCGGCTTAAAAATGACGTCAGGCACTTATTCAATAACACCATCCGGCAGAAACGAGTTTGAGTCTAAGCGTGCGAACCGGATTTCAATTTTTCTAGAGCTAAAGACAGAGACAGGTACAAAGATCGCACCCACGAAGAAATAATAATAATAGCAATCATAATAAACTGAGGATTGATATATACTATATGAAGAAATAAAACAATAACAATAAGAATTGTATATGGGAGAATTATAGCGACTCACGTGCAAATGAATTTAGTCTCATCTAACGCGGTTAAGCCCTTTTGCTAACTCATTTAGCGGACAAAGTCATCCGCACTATAACAACTTATTGTACCCTTATTATTTTGTGCTTGTATGAAATACGTATGCTTGAATATTGCTTACGGCCTACGCATTTATTCACTCTGCTAGTCTTACTACTAACTAATTATTTGATTCGATTACTCATTCATTTCACATACTATATATATGTTCATGTTATTCATACTCACACACTCACACACTCTCGTCTCGCTCTTGCTACGGCTCTCGCTCGCTTGCTTGCCTTTCGGCACAACTCTTCTATGCTTGTTTAACGCATCTGTACATTTGGATATATATGTGTGGTCTCGCAATAAACGTAATCAACACTTCGTATCTGCCTTTTGATTAATATACCGTTGGGACGTTATATAGAACGGTTATCAAGACGAACTGTATACGAAGTTTAAGGAATATATCGAATACCGACCACCACAGACTCACCGAAAAAATACTGTCACTTTGGGTTTAAATATGCGAATATACAGCAATAATTCCAAAGGAACAGTGTTATGAGTGAATTTATTATGACTGTCAATGAATTGTCAATTCCAATGTGACACTAGTCCTCACTTGGAATGCATCTGCCAGGTATCCGCCATAGTAGGAATCCCGGATGATATTGACGGTCTTCTCAAATACTCACACCATAGCAAAAAAAAGTTTCATGAGAATCACACTGTCAAACGCCTTCTCATAGCTAAGGAAGTTGATGTATAGTGACGAGTTCCATTCACAGATGATCCGTTGTGTCGCGATATGATCTTTGCACGACCGATCCTTATGGAATCCAGCCTGTTGATCTCGAAACTGGACGTCTACTGAGTCTTTCGTCCGGTTCAGCAACACTGTTGAAACGTCTCCTGGTACCGATAGTTGTGTGATTCCATTCTAATCTTCACATTTGCTCAGATCTCCTGTCTTCGGTATCTTAATGAGGTGTCTGTTTTTTCAGTCCGTTGGTACTTGTTCTTCCTTCCAAATCTTCATAGAAATACAAAAAGAATAAGCACAACAAATAGACGTTTCACGCGATATATTTGATGACTGAAACTGAATAGTTCCAACGTCTCACTAGGGCAATTATTCAGTACGACCATAAAAAAAACATTAGGAACTTAGAGATCGATTTGATGAAAACATATATGACATTTTTCGATATTTTCTATACAGCTTTTGTCCATCTTTTACGCAATTCTCAGTTCAGACCGTTATGAATCTTTATATAAATAAGAGACAGACTTCAAAAAGACGATAATTTAAAAAGAATTTCGCTATACAACGTAAATAATCACTCAATTTCAATGTTAATTCAAAATTTTCACCTCCCCATATCTCCATACCGGTATCATACCCACCAAGATATTCGAAATATACACAACTGATAGCACAACTGAAAGCAATTGTCGTTGTCGTTGATTTAAGAAACAAAATCACGATAAATACTAGAAAAATGTATGCAAAATCCGTATAAATGATCGATTTAAACAATATTCAAGTATTTTGACAAGATCGGTTTGATTTGATGAGTTTTTCATCAAGGATTGCAAATGTTTAGAAGAATATTAAAATACTGTAGCTCAGTTTGGAATATGGTGTATGATAATCTTAACAATAAAGCTTCTTTTCTAATTATCCATATTACTGACCGATTTTAGTTGGAAAACCATTAGAAATTCGGAAACATTAGAAAAGGATTCAGTTTCAATAATTACTAGATCATCTTGTGAAGTCAATTAAGTCATTCAAAAGAATGACACTGGATGAGGATTGCTTCAAATCATAAATTTGATCATTGTCCATGATTGATTAATGTTGCTTCAACTGAAATAATTTTCGTATTTCCAAGTACTATTTTTTTTAAACAATCACATACAAAACCACTTATCGTTCAGAAGAACAATGAAAGCCCCACGACCAAACCATCCAGCTCAGAGAACAAAACTCCATCAAATCATCACTGACTAAAATCTTCTTTTGAGATCTTGATTATTTTTCTTTAAGGTGTTTCTCATTTCTCTGTGTCGTTTGCATGATATCCGATGGCTGTTGTCATTTGCAAATGGAAAGGAGTCAACAACAAATTATCTCTTGGATCACTAGAACCGACACAGGAAAACTGGAAACTCAAGTATAGGAAACCGACCCATACAGATCAAATTCTAAACTACAACAGCGACACCCAAGAGCTCACAAAATCAACTGCATACACACTTGTTCAGGGCGAGGACCATTGCAGCACACTACCAGCACGAAAAATGAAGAGAAATACCTGAAGGACATATTTCAAAGAAAGGCTACCAATCAACTTCATCAAAAATACAACCACACGCGTCATCCGAACCCAAGTCAAGCAGAGAAATCAATAAAAGGAACCCTACCATACATACAAGGAATATCAGAACCGCTACAAGACTGCTGAAACCTTCGGGACAGGTGTGGCACACAAACGAACAAAATCCTACAATCAATCCTATGCAAACCAAAGGATGAACAACAAAGGAAGACAGATCAAACATCAGCTACAAAATAAATTGTACCACTGCGAGAAACACTACATAGGAAAAGCGGACGCCCCCTTCACCTTCGCCACACGAACATCAATTAGCAGTCAAACGCCATGATATCTCCTCTCTTATATCATACACGCGGACAAATGCGGACACTCATTCGATTGTAAAAATGTGGAAATCTTAGACAGGAAATTCCAAAAACACCAGAGAATTTTTAGAAGCCTGGCATCAAGTCAATCAGCAATCAACAAGCATATTGAAATCAATCCAATTTACCAACCAATCAGGAAAATCATGCACAAATATAGGAACACAAACCAAACCAATGGGAGACACAACCAAACAAAGGAGGAAACAATGACAAATTTGAGGTCAATAAGAACCAATCAACATCGAGGTGCACAGAACAAGCTGGAACACTTATGGAGAAATTCGAACACTTCACTTCTATCTGAGGTTTGTGCTGATGATGTTGTTCAGAAGAACGATGAAAGCTCCACAAGCAACCGTCCAGCTCAGAGAACAAAACTCCATCAAAATCATCCAACTGATCTACAAATCTTCTCCACCATCCAGCTCAGAGAACAAAACTCCATCAAAATTATCGGGCTGAGCTACAAATCTTCTCCACCATCTCAACATGACATCATCATCCATATTTTTTAAAGTATGATTAATGAATTGTTTAATATTTTGAGAAATCATAAGTTTGATTATGCAAATAAACATTATTTACATTCATGTGAATGATTTTTAGTAAAATCCAGATAATAATGAATATTTTGTTTGCCTTTATGATTATAATGCTAAATTATTGCTATCGATACCCAGATAGACAATAAATAAATGGATAGAGATCCATGTGTATATATACTTATATAGAACAATTTATTAGATAATCATTATTCATTTTGATTTATTGTATAGGAAATTAGACTGAATAAAGCATGTTATGTAATAAAATGTTTATATAATTCATTAGGATGATATAACTAACAACCATCTTATCAGCAGAAGGTTGTGAAAATTATTGAATTCCATTAGAATTATAAACTAATCTAAGTTAGAAAATCAATGAAAATCTGAAAATACTTTATAGCCAATTCGTCTTAGAATGAGATACCTCAGTAGTGGATGCCGACTTATTGATTAAGTATTCCCATGAGAGATATTAAATATTAGATTTTCGTGTGCAGGGTCATGGATTCATACTGTTGACAAGTTCCATACTTGAACAAAATATTCAACCAGCGCATTCTTGTTTTCAATGCTTGTGTAACTTAGATCAGTTCATGATTTTGATGAAATTCAACAATTTCCAAACTTTTATACTGATGAGATTGTTATTGGTTGCAATGTCAATTAATGGATGATAACATGGGATATCCATGATCACTGAATGAAGATGGTGAGGTATATATCTCAGCACTAAGTATCATATATACGTAATGGAAGACGTTATTTAAATACATATCACTAGATTGACAAATGCACATTAATTAGGTCAGCTAATGTTACTATATTGACTGTCCAAAATATCTAAATATATTCATTTTTCATAAATATAAGGTTTGTAAATCAAATTTAACAACCATCTTAAATAGATAATCATTTTCTGAACTTATCATTAAAGTATAATATATCCTGTATCACTTGAATAGCTTTGTTTAGCATACACATCAACTCTTTATATCCAAACTTTGGTAACGGAAACTAATGAGTTATTCATTGAAATGATGTAAATTAACACAATTAATTCGAAGAAGCCCATATAGTGAACTGGCCAAATAAATTGATCGTTTCAAATTCGATTCTTATAATGTTAATAACAATGACTAATATTGACCGGTTATATCTAGAACATAGAAACTATAAAATAAATCAGTCTAATTGGGTGACATATTGTAACACAAAATATACACTTATGGTTATTAGACTGTATAAAAAAAATTGATCGAATATGTTTCATTATCAAGTGTTAAACATAATGTAATAATCTCCATGATGGAAATATAAATAAAACCATGAGAAAATTGATAACAATAGTTTTTGAATCGATTAAATTTAGTTGAATCACTAAATCGAATCTGAATTTTTTACATATCAGGTGAATATGATGCACCAGGTTCAGTTTGTTCATGTCATCGAAATTGTAAACTCTAATCAAATCCACCAACTTGAGCATATGCCGCATTAAAAACACTGAGCTCCAACTTCTTATCACTTACAGTCGATATTACAGGAACAACAACAATTGACGAATTGTAAGCAATACGATCTAAAAGTGGTTCAAGCCAACCTAGGAAATAAACAAAGACAAGTATGAACGATTAAATATTTAATGAAGTTGAACGATGTACGTTTTTAGATGAAAAACAACTAATCAACAATAAAATGCACAATTTTATGCAAGATATGACTTGTACATTGTAACCGGTGGTTTAAGATCAATGAAGCACATATTTGAAGGATACTACTAATATCAATGTGTCACTTTTCATTATTACACAATTTCCGGTTGTCATTGATTAGCTGTATTTCAACAGTGTATTCATGTCACGTTCGACTTACAACTTATATGTCAGTGCAGACAACATTGTACTGTGTTTAGTTGTACTACATAACCTGTGTATATAATTTAAGTTATCCCCGTTTAGGCGACGACTATAACAAAAGCCCAGATGCGAATCAAGTCGAATAAATCTATTTCAAGTATTCGTTTGTTCGGAGAGATAATAAAAAGAGATGCGAAGTGGGGAAGACAAACGTAGCAACTTCCTTTTATCAATGCATGAATCAATATTTATACTCAGATTTAAAAAAAAAAACAAAATAAAGAAACGTTATGTAGACTGTATGTGGTAAACACACACTTAAATAACGCTCATATAAAACCAGTCAGAATCATCAGTGATTGACTGACATAGTCAAATATATGGAAGAGTATTCATTTAAAAAGAATAGATTACTCGGTCTATCCAAAATGTTTGACTAATTTGTGTAGGTGTGATGTAGTACTAAGTGATACTGATGTTTTGCAAGTTTTATATGCCACCCGACAGTACGAAATTAAGAGAAGTAATGATTGTAAAGTTTGAATCCAAACTGGCCTCCAATAGAAGTTAAACGTTTACAAATGTCACTCAATAAGCTTGGTAAGTAATTTCATGATAAAAATTTTTGAATTTTGATCATGCTGCATTTCAATAGTTAAAATCATGAGTAAATTAAGGCTAGACCACAATGGAAAACCTGGAAGTTACATTTATTGAACAGATGAAATGTTTCTTATAAAGATAATCCAAGTCATTTCAAATTTAATCGAAACTCATATCCGTTGCATAAGTGAGTGATTATCTGAATTTAGTAGCCAAGTAGGTAAAACGATAACGGAACTGTGTCCGGGTCTCAGAGTGAGCATCAACTCGGATGCAGGTACGTTCAGATGACGAGTCCTAAATAAGACGACAAATATTATATAATGAAGTCTTGAAACTCAGAGATTAGATTTCAGAGAAAACAGATTTCTAAATAAATTATAAATGATGGGTACTAAGTTGAAAACGCCCACTAAATGACCATGAAAATCCTCATTGTTTCAATACGACAGTATTAACTTATCAAGGTTAAATATTTCTTTAAGTGCTCCACTTCATTTTCCTATCAACAATTTCATCATTGCAAGCTTCCACAAATGAATATTGAAATTGTATTCAGTATGTCAACACTAACATTTCAGTATTAGTCGTGTTTGTCTCACATAAAACACTTGAAATAAATCATCAACTCAAGTAACAACAAAATTCACATAAGATCTATTTCCAAATCACAAATTGTGGTACAGATATCTCATACTAACAAGCAAATTTTATCCATAATGGATTTGTACAATTTTAAAAGTAAACCCATTAGAACACTATGCACTTTCAGAGAATATTTATTTCATCTCTCTTAAATGATTCAGTGTTTGTTCAAGTTTATTCGTGGATTTCTACCAACGAAATTTTCTGTTCATGTTAGTTTGTGTTTTGGAAATAACATCACTAGAAACTAACCGATAAGTTGCTAATCTATCTCTTGACAAAATAGAACACTAAAGCTACATTATTCATTTTTGATGTTGATCAAACGTTTTATCGATTAACAGTTTATATATGGGTGATGATTAAGATAACAATATAAAATACATAGAATGGGATGTTTTGTATTCAAATAAGTATATATGTATATGTGTTTGTATGTAATGATGGTCAGTAGTAGTGTAGTGAAGGAGAACACAGGTGAGGACATCTGAGTTATATTT
Organism: Schistosoma mattheei; assembly: GCA_944470405.2. Taxonomy (NCBI): domain Eukaryota; kingdom Metazoa; phylum Platyhelminthes; class Trematoda; order Strigeidida; family Schistosomatidae; genus Schistosoma; species Schistosoma mattheei. The sequence goes on from OX103947.1 coordinate 82,650,257, forward strand.
AGTAAAATAGAAAAATCATACTATAATACTTAATTTGCAAAATGTTCAATAATTGTCTCGAACTTCGTTGTCCTTCCATTTTCATACTAACTGCTTTCTAATCCCGCTCTTCCTTTCTTGATCTTCCTCATCTTCTGCTGCCAGACATTACATTCCTGATTCGTGTCATATACTACTTATATCAATATAAGTTCTCAATCAATACACCTGAAATAAACTTGTTCCAAAACAATTATGATCTTTAAACAAAACAAATTCTACCATTATGATTTATTAGTATAAGATAAATGAACAACAACAACAACAAAAACAAAAACACCACATATTCTGAGATGGTGGAGAAGATTTGTAGCTCAGGTGGATGATTTTGATGGAGTTTTGTTCTCACGACCAAACCATCCAGCTCAGAGAACAAAACTCCATCAAAATCATCCACCTGAGCTACAAATCTTCTCCACCATCTATAGCAACTTTCCTACAATTCTGTTTTGTGTACGGTTAATATTTTTTTTTGAAGGTGTTTAATCAACTTATTTAACAGACAACCTTATTTTAATAGTAATAATCTATGCCTTTGTATCATTGTTATTACTACTTTGTTTGTATAAACATGTGTACTTGATCACATTGACAACCTGCGCATATAACCTTCATTCTACCTTAAATGTTAGTTGCTTAAATATCGCTTGATAAATTTTATGAATTGATTCATATTTGAATTCACCCCTGTATCCGTATGCTCGAGTGTGTTAGCTTTTCTGTTCAAATTTATTTATTATACTTTTAGCTTTGTCATCTACACTATTAAATAATGAACTGTGGTCAGTGCTTCATGTTACCATCTGAATTCATACACTGTTGAGATTTATCTAAAAACGGTTATTAGGGTGATTGATATACAAAGCCTAAAGAAGGATTCTAATGCGAAGCGGCTAAAAAACGACAGAGGGACATTTATTACTCTTCGTATACTTTGTAGTAACTATTATTGTTATCATAAAAATGAAAACTTTATATTTACAACAGAAAAAGAAGAGGACAAATACGAAATAACCTTTTTTGATGGGGTTTTGTTATCTGAGCTGGTTTGGTCGTGGAACATTCCTCTTTCTTCTGAACGACATCATCAGCACAAATTTCAGGTAGAACACCAACACGTCACAAAGGACCAAAAGATGAAGCTACAAAGGACACTCACGTCAAAACACTTGGAAATCTTGAAAACAGCCATCAAAATATCATGCAAACGACACAGAGAACAAAGAAGTATCACCTTAAAGAAGAAACTAATCAAGATCTCGAAACCACTTATGGAAGAAAACACAAAACACTGAGTGGTCAACCTGCCAAAACAACCTCTAAAATACATAGAAGAACACCTACAAAATTATCCATTATTATTTCAAAACTTCAGTTAGCATAAAATTCAGTTTATAAGGAATATTACTACAAAACAGAACAGAATAAAACAGGTGATAAACTGGATTAAGGTTAACGAAAGAAAACTGATTTTTATGAATTCAGAAATGATTTCCAGTTGCACATTATTGTCCGCTAGACAAATCGTACTGTTTGTATGTCAAAGTAAATGATCAAAGTAGTTTAAGGGATAGAACACATAGTTTTAAGTACATCAATAATATATACATACGAGCCAAGAACTATCTAACACTTATGAATATTTTAATCTATGAAATAATTGGCTTTATTTAATTTACTTAATTTTTCAAAAAGTATCACTACAAACTTTGATTCTATGTAAGTAATATCACTATATTTATAAGATGCATGTCAACTATAGATGAAGACAAAATAACAGACTATGCAAAGATGGACAGTGGCTAGCAGTGAAATCCAGGACGCGAGTTTCGTTCTATTTGGGACTCGTCAGCTAGATTTACCTGCACCTCAGAGTTGATGTTCACTCTGAGGCTTGAACTCAGTACTGTTTGCTTCAAACGTCATAAATTTATCCACTTAGCTACTGAGTCCGATAGTCACTTGCTTGTGCAATGGGGTGAAGTTTAAATTCAATTGGTATTGTCAATAAGAGACTGATCAGCTGCAGTCCTAAACCTCATTAGGAACATTCAAACAAACAGTACTAAGTGAATTTAAAGTACCAGACTGTTTAACTTACAACCATTTAAATACAATGTGTGATTTTCATTAAAAAACTTTAAACAATACACTATTAAATATGATAAACATAAAAAGTATTCTATTGACAAGAGGATGGTTAAAACATGTTAAGTACAATTATATTACGTTGAAGAAAAATACAAGGAAAAATGCAAATAAATACAAATCAGTAGTGTTGATTCCGAATACTTTTGTATAAAAGAAATTACATGAGCAATTTATGTTTTCAATGTTGTCAATGGGTAATCACATTAGTGAATGTTACTTCCGATTACCAAATCAGTGCCATTAGTTTCTAGATATTAGTGAACTTAAGAAGAATTTCTGATTGACTAAATTAAAAACTATAGGTATAGACAATCAGTTTGGTAAAGAAACGGTGGTACAGCGATAACACTAGAACGATGTCACAATTTACCACAAAATAAATCTGATTAAAACTATGAATAGTCGGATTTGAATAATAGTGATTTAGAATGTATCATACTTATTGAGAAACTAAGGTCCTGGCTTCCATTCCGAGTAGAATTGTGGGTTTGTACTCCTGAAAAGTCTCACAAATGGAAGAAACAATAACCAAATTTCCTTGTTGTTCAGTGATACCCCAGTTAGTGTTTGTTGGTGGTGAAAATTATCTTCACGTGAAATATACACGATGTGGAATAGAAATCTGTATCCTTTCACTGTTACACAAATTATTTGGACATATATATATAACTTGACGAAATTGATTTACCATGAAAAACTACATAAAAACATAAGGTATAGTCAGGTGTTTGAATGCCATTATTTAATAAAAACAGAATGACTAAAAACCACAATAACTATCTCAATGAACTGAGCAACAACAGATATGAACAAAACAATGTTTAAAACCATTCTCAGCAGATAAAGTGACTGGAACCAATGAATGAAATAGTAACTAGGTGTCACTACATAAAATCAATATGTCATACTCGATACTCACGCTACATTACGTGGACGAATGTGAACATACAAAGAATAATACATATAAAACTATAGTACAAACGAAATACAGTTTTAATATTAGGAGAAATAACTGTTAATGCGGTCTTCATATTCCAAAATCCAGTCACTTCCGTTGGTGAATATTTATAAAATCAATAGCTAATCTATCTATCCCATCACCACAGAAATTTTTAACAAACTTACACGTTTCTCATTCAAGCAATGAATATCAGTAAGTAAACTTATATCTTACTATTACTGAACAGGCATCAAGAGTGTAGTAGGATACTCCACCAGGGTTTATCAATATTTTTGAAATCAATGGTTATCACATTCACCAAATAGCTTCTACAATAACCTTGAGTATGTCAAGCTATTGCTTGAAAAAATGGTCTTCATTAATTTTCGAAATACCATTTCTAATGTTAACTGTATAGATTGAAGCTAGATCTGCATTCTTCTCACTACAACTCGAATCAGTTTACGTCCAATAGAAAAATTCAGGGATGCTAGTTAAACACAGTACTTTTAGTACCTTAGAAAATTGTGATTTAAGAAAAGGCTCGTTAATTGTATCCTCGGTCATTATTTCGAAATCACATTGTTACATAGTAGTCTTGAGCCTAATTATCATACTCCACTGTTAAACCACTTTATCACCGACTTAGTTCTTCTCCAAATTATCATGTTGTTTTTAAACTTCTCAGGTAGAAATTCCGACCACAGTAGCTGTTTGCACCAACACGATTATATATTGTACCAATATTCTCGACTAACAAACATAAAATTGGTAAATTGTGGACAGGAAACGCTTTTGTAAAGTTTCCAACGCAAAGTTTTTGAATTGATTCATATTGTTAGGAATTATTTAGTTCAATACGTCATATGTGTTTATCAGACATAGAATCTCCGAATCCAGTAAGTTCAGCCTATTAATCTATATTCGTTATATATATATACTGTGTTCTGCACCAGAACCTTACCATGAGAGATCTTGTAGTGTCTGTTATTATGTTAAGCCCATATGCCTTATTATAGCTTTCGGATAGCCCATTCTACTTGAGTCACATTCTCACTTTGTTATTTATGCGCTTATCAATCTTGACTGTTCTTATATGATCGCGTAGGTGTGTGTACATTTCTTATCCCATTACTCAACACATGTCTGTAACTTACTTTTGTGTAACTATAAATGTTGATTGACTCTTGGTTAAATGGGATTTGACTTACGCACCATTTCCACTGCACGTCGTTTTGCTTTGTTCTGTTCCATTCGCTTTAGACACAAAATACATGTATTCACAAGTCTATTCTCGTTATCCGACTTATTTAATTCCGTTATTGACTAACGCGATTTAAGTCGATGATTATATACGAGGATAGGCGATAACAAACATTCATACGATCTAACTGAAGTCAGATCCACTGGGCGCCACAATCTAAACGCCAAAGTCGAAATGGAAAACACTGGATATGAAGATACCATGGGACAACATGGACTAGGAAAGTGAAACGAATGTGGGGAGAGATTTGCAACAAATTGATTATAGGCGGCACTATATTCCTACACAAACGAATACACAAAACTATGTGGATCTCACCAGACCACACCACAGAGAAACGGATAGATCATATGTGTATCAATAAACAACAAGGGCGGGCTGCTTGAGCATCTGGGCTACCTGTTCCTGCCATCTAGATATTTCAACAAGTTATCTATTTTTGTTTGTTTTAATATATTATTATGTTTATTAATCGCATGATCTTTTCTGCTGCGTTTCTGAAAACTGTACAACCTTTCGTTGTCAAAGTTACAAAAAACTCAATAAGAGCCAATGTGGTTGCTGGCAATATACAGCGAAAAGAATGCACATTATTCAGATGTTCATTTACTGAACTGCTAACATCTAACTGACAACCACTCAATATTTATCGCCAGGACCGACCAAGAAGAAAGAAACAGAAACTTGTTGAAATACTTTGCGCTGAGAATTCTATATTGTACCAAAAATATAATATTGAATAAAGCTGATAATAATAATAATAATAATAATAATAATAATAATTATTATTACTAACGACAATGGAAGGTGTGAGGACTAAGAGGGGTGGGGGCTGATATTGTGGAGATATGACTGACAAGCTTATTTTGTAAATACAAACCTTTATGTTACTCATTCCACACATCGTACGACCGACATTCACCTCGCGAAGCACGACAACTGGATTACATCTCCCAGTTTACGACAGATATCCAATTTGTCAAAGGAAATACCAACGTCGTAGCTGACGCATTGTCACGTAAGGACGTAAATACCCTGTTACGTAAACAAGACATCGATCTAGAAACCATCGCAAAACTACAAGTAGACGATGCAGATTTGAAGGTCTGCCAGGAGAAGTCTAACTTGAACCTTAAACCAGTACCCATCCCTTTCTCAAATACATCTATCATTTGCGATGTTTCAACGGGTAACAATCGCCCTTTCGTACCACTAGCATGTCGTCGACAGGTATTTCGTCAACTGCATGACCTTTCTCACCCAGGAATCAGAGCCACAATCAAATTGGTTACTGAGCGTTTTGTGTGGCCAAAAATCAATTCAGATATAAAACGATGGACGCGAAGCTGCCTACAGTGTCAACGCAGCAAGATTCAGAAGCACACGATCAGTCCAGTTGGCAAGTATCCCCTGCCGGAAAAACGTTTTCAACATATCCACTTAGACATAGTTGGTCCATTGCCACCATCTAATTCATTCACGCACATTCTCACTGCGGTGGACAGGTTCACAAGATGGGCCATAGCATGCCCTATTGCTGATACTTCTGCAGAAACAGTAGCCGGCGTATTCCTTGACCGTTGGATAGCGAATTACGGAGTACCTTCTATCGTCACTACCGACCGTGGTCCCCAGTTTCAGTCTATCTTATTTCAGGAATTCACAAGACTTCTGGGCGTGAACCACATCAAAACAACAGCCTACCACCCAGCAGCTAACGGCTTGGTCGAAAGATTTCACCGCCAATTGAAAAGCTCGCTGATGGCACAAGATGATACGACAAAATGGAGTGACGCATTACCACTTGTACTCCTGGGTATCCGTTCAACTATAAAGGAAGATATAGGTTGTACAGCCGCTGAGCTAGTTTACGGTACAACCCTTACATTACCAGGTCAACTAGTGGACCCAAACACTTTAACACCAACGGACCCAAGTCGTTTTGCTAGCCAACTGCTGCAAACCATGCAACGAATCAAAGCCATACCGCCTCGTGAACATAACAATCGAATACAACTCAACAGAAATCTAGAAACATGCAAATTTGTCTTTGTTCGAGTTGATGCTGTTAAAAAGCCATTGAAACAACCTTATGAAGGACCATATCAAGTAATTAAAAGAACGACCAAACACTTCATAATCAACAAGTGTGGAAAGAAAGAGACTATTGCTATCGATAGAATAAAGCCTGCTTTCTACGAAGCACAGCACGACAAAGAACATACTACTTCACTGAACCAACCCCGTCCAGCAACCACCACTACAGCAGACATGGAAGAAAAACTGAGTATCAAACCTACTTGCTTAACGCGCTCAGGCAGAGCTGTAAAAAAACCCAAACGCTATGTACATTTCGCCGAATAAAAAAAATCTAAACAAACAATTACTGATGTACTATCCCATTATACTCACCCGATTTTTCCCAACAAAATCTATGATTTTTTTTCTTTTTTTACAGTGTACATAATTAACCATATTTTTTCCCCACAATTATTCGTTTTGTCACATTTTTTTTATAAAAAAAATTTGTTACAATAATAAACGAGTAAACTCTATTTAATTATTCATTTGTTGTACACACACACACAAAAAAAAGCAGTTCATTTTTTTTGGGTTCAGTAACAGTTCTGTACATTATTATCATTGTTAGCAAACCAAGATTTTAAATGACGGTATTCTCATTACTTTTGTTTGTCATGCTATGCCACATCACCGCTATTTTCACGCAATAACACACTGTATATTATTAACGTACATGTCATACGCATCTCCACATTGTTAATTGGTTATTAATGTAAATATTTTTTTTTTGTATAAAATTTTTCTTATTGTTATTGTAACCAGTGTTACCTCCGGACACTCTGGGGGGAGCTATGTGGAGATATGACTGACAAGCTTATTTTGTAAATAGTTTTTAATATTATTTGTATTTGTTTGTCAATTTTTCACCGTATGTACATTTATCATTAAATGACTGTACATGTTGTTTTAGTAAATGACCTTGAACACACTTTCCGTTGAGCTACTACATAGCGTGACATATTAGTGCTGGTTAACAAAATACATTACTACTCACGCATTCCTCGTTCTATCTTCATTTGTGATTGAGTTAACGGAAGTCTAAATCAAATACTATCTACATTTATAGACTATAATCGGAATATATCACATCCTACGTTGGACTATATCGCTAGAGAGTTCACCAACCTGCTCAGAGTCATCAAACATTTATAATTGTGGATTTACATTACTGGACCTAATCAGAACACGCAACGTTTGGGCAATTTAAGTAACGTCCCCAATTTTTATTGTATTTGTAACAATTAACTGTATATATTAATATTACTATTTATCTTTAGTAACTTTGTTTATACTTTTTGCGTTCATATTTGTCTGGTCCACCACAATATAGCTTCAGATTGGTTGTGGCCAACATAAAACAGAAGAGACACTGGACAACTGGGGAAACAGCACTACTAAGGTTTAATACAACCTTCTTCAAGATACTAACAAGCTTAATGAATTTGAGACAACTCTCAGAAACAAGTTCCGAGGCTTACAAGATCTATTTGGAGAGGAGCAAACTACCATAGAGGACAGGTGGAAAGGAATCATAAAAGCACTTACTTAGATATGTAAGGAGGTTCTGGACCGCTACAAGCATCATCATAAAGAATGAACCTCTATCAAAAACCTGGGCGAAATTCAACAAAGGAAGAACAAGAAAGCAGCAATTAATAACCGCCGAACAAGAGAAAAGCAAATCAAGGGACAGGCTGGATACACAAAGTCAAACATGGGGATAAAAAGGAGTATTAGAGCCGACAAGAAGAAATATGTAGATGAACTTGAAACGACAACGAAAATAGCTGCAAGAGGAGGAAATATGAAACAACGATATGACACAGCGAAGAAACTGATAGGGAAGTATGGTAAACCAGAAAGACAGGTCAGGGACAAAGAAGGCAAGCCGATCACTGAGTTTCAAGGACAGGAGAACAGGTGAGCAGAGCACTTTGAAGAACTCTTGAATGAGCCGAATCCACTGGATCTACTTGCCATCGAAGCAACACCTACAGACCTTCCTCAAGATGCCACTCCAACACGATCGAAGACATCATGATGGCCAGCCAGCAGACAAATCAACGGGTGGGAATTAGAAGGACCTGGCAATATGTCAGCCCAAGTACTGAGGTCAAACACAGAAGCAGCTGTAAACACGCCCCACATTCTATTCAGGAGGATTTGGAAGGGGAAACAAGTGCCGTCAAACTGGAAAGGAGGACACACCATCAAGGTACCAAAGAGAGAAAATCTGAGTAAACCATAATGGAATCATATTACTATCAGTAACAAGAGCAGTTTTCAACAGTGTTGCTGGGTGGGATGAAGATTCATTAGACCCCCAAATTCGAGATCAGCAGGCCTGATTCAGTAAGGATTACTAGTGGACAGACCGAATCATGACAGACACATTTCAGGTGAGGACTGGTGTTAAACAAGACTGTTTACTCCACCCTTTCCTCTTTTTCCCAGTGGTCGACTAGATTATGAAGACCTCGGCACCTGGTGAAAAGCGTGGAATACAGTGGACAGCTAGGAATCAATTAGAAGTTTTGGACATTTAAGATGACCTGACCCTTCTACCCCATTCACACAAATAATGCAGATGAAGACAACTAGTTTAGCCACATCCTCTGTATCAGTAGACCACAACATAAACAAGGGAAAAGTAAGACCCTCAGTTGCACCATCACTTCATTATTACCTATCTACTGTGAGCTTTACCACATAAAACGTAGCTTCTTTCGAACAGCCTGCTTTATTTTGATTGATTACTGTTACTAATCAGTGTGCTGTTTTCAGTTTTGTGCATGGATTGCGTCCCTCTCACATATGATAATATAAAGTGTGTAAACTTTGGCACATGAATAACTGCCTCGTGGTCTAGGGATGGTGTGGTTTGCGATGTGATTTTGGTTCCTGTTTGGAGAAGTGTAATTGGGGAGTTTGTAGAATTATGGTCTACTATAAAATTAGTACTGCTCCAACAATAGACCTAATCCTAAAATCGTAGATTTGTCATGATATAACTGCCTAATCTATAGGATCTTACGTGAAAGTCACACAATCGACTACACCAACTCACTGTATCGTATCAACTACCATTACATGATGTAGAACAAGGTTAGGCTAGAAAAGGAACAATACATTTAGTATGAATAGAAGATATAAGGTAACATTTAATAGGGACCACGCCTGCGTGGACGAGCCATGCCACTCGATCGACTCCAATTCGTTCAATTCATTGTTCCCGCCTTTTCCATCGTTAGGTATTTCTCCGCGTTAAATATTGAATATCTATTTTCTGAGTAGTCTTGTGTTCAGCTTTGAGGATTGTGTGGTTATGGTCCAATGCCACTACACTACTCTCTACAAGTTAACAAATCTTGATCGTACAAGATTTTCTTGTTCTCAATTTGCATTGTAGTAATTGTGGTGGGTCCCGTTTCCTAGTATAAGTGGTACAATCAAGGAATTGGTTTGTTTCCCAAAGGTCAAGTAAAGGCAGTATGATTGCAGACTCAAGAGAGTTGATATGAACATAACAGAGACGACTCCCCAGATATCACAGTTGGTTAACGAGTGTTTAGATAGTCACAACAAAGTTATTTGCAATTAGTTTCAGATACTATTTGTATTTCTTTTATTAATTCCCATAATTTGTACATTTACTGCAAATGACTGTTATAGGTGTTTAAAACTGCACGACCCTGAATACTTTCTCTTCCGTTTTGAATGACTCATAGCACGACACACCGATAACTGCTCGCAAATACACTGCTACGAACATACGTCTCTTGTTCTCAATTGCCTGTCGTTACGATAACTGAACTCTACGATATTTGTTGTCTACATTTATGGACTACAGCCATATTTCCATTAAATATCCCATCTGACTATACCACTGAAATTATGGCAACTTTCATCGGAACTATTAATCACACATAATTGTGGATCATTATATCATGTTCAGCTCGAACACTCCAAGGCGTGTCTATTTAAGTAACGTCTCGTAACTTTTCCCCGTGTAAATGAATTATATTTAATATATTAAAACGTTAATTTTTAGACGCAATGACCTTATTATTATTTTTTAGTTATTATAATTTTTGGTTGTACATTTTGTTAGTCTTTCTGATTCCATCCGAGTTGATAATATTTGTATTTTATTATAGTTTTTATTTTTCTTACGCCTTCATTAAGTTTCCGTAATTCTTCCTGAACTGCATTAATGTTGTGTTACTAGATATCTGGTCTTGACGGCAGCCATATTGATTTGTTCCTCCTTTCGAGTGTGTTGCTTGTATTGACCGGAATTTTGCATTTTTTGATTGAGAATTGAGGCAATCGTCCAGAACTGGAATTGCTATAAAGCAACCAAATATTATCTTTTGAACGAATCTGTGCGTGATCTATCCGGACAGGATAGAATAGCGCTTTTTTGTTGCAATTGATCATTTTCTCGCATCCAATATCAACTTCCTTATATATTATAATTTAGATTTCATTAATTGAAGGATTATGGGTTGAGTTGCTGGGTGGTCATATTTGCTTAGATACCAATGTACACTTAAATTTATGATGAATTTCAGAACCGTCATTTTACTCAATCACATTGTTTTAGTTTCAAGGGCGTGTATCTAACCCACCCAGACAGTTATTCTTCACTCCAAAACTTACTTGGGATTTGACAGTTCCGAACAAATATCAATCGATTGATCGAACTTTGCCCGTGTTTCGTGAATTATAAGTTTCGTTCCTGAAATATTTTCTGTCTACTTGATCGTGATACCAGATACTCGTCAAAGGAAGTTAAGCTCAAGGCTCGTTGGTGTTAGGGGGAACGGACAAAAGAATGGATCTGCTCCAACAAGAAAAGTGCCTTTTGATGATCTTATAAGTCATGGTTCATAATGGAATAGCGACAACCATCGTGATGGTAAACGTAGTTGTGATTTAACTGCATATGACGTAGAAAATCTAAATTTAGATCTGGTGCAAGTGAAGAGCGTAATGACTACTGTGCCTGTCTTAGGTCTAGGGTTATCAAAGGTTGAATTAAGTTATTTTGATGGGCAACCAAGAGAGTACTGGAAATTTTTAAGGGAGTTTGAGACCTATTCAGAATCAAGGGTGTTGGATGATAGTCAACGCCTGCTTTATGTGACACATGATTGGAGGAGTAAGGCGAAAACAACCATTGAGGTATGTGTTATGTTGGATGCCTCTGCTGGCTATAAGAAGGTCAAGAAAATTCTAAAACGGTTATTAGGACAGTCGCATTTAATCGCTCGAGAAACTTTCGAAGACTTATCCAATGCTGCAAATTTTGATTGCAACGACTCGGAGCAGCTATCAAACCTAGCTATAAGAATAAAAAATTGTGCGATAGTCTTGGAACAGATGAAGAATACTGCTGATCTAAATTCCTTAAATACTTAAGAGAGAATAGTGAGGCTCCTTCCTCAACCTATGCAGGCGCAGTGGTCAGAACTTGTGGATAGATTGACTGAAGACGATAGAGAGCCAACGTGTTCACAGTTCACTAACTTTATAGCATCTCGTGCGAGAATAGCTAGTAGTAGTTTTGGAAGGTTGGCGAATCGTCCAAAAAGAGGACATAACGTAAAGAATTGTCACCTGCAATCAGGGCAGTGGAACAGTTCGACTGTAATAACTAAGTGCAGTATGTGTTTCAATGACCACGCGTCTCCAGTTCATGATCGATGGTCTCACGCAAAAAGCAAGGGTATTTGCTTTGTCCGCCTTAAGCACGTTGCGTAAAGTTAATGAATGTAGGCTGACGAAGCGCTGTAAGGTTAACAGGTGCGAGAAAAAATCACTCTCCGTTGGACAACGAGCGGCTTAAATGATAAACTCGGTACGCAGAATTGTTGCGGATTCACTAAATCACTAAACAGTCAAATGTATTTGGGAATCATCCTAGTACGGTTGAGATCAGGAAATGCCAAAATTGTAGGTTATGCGCTTTTGGATAACGGTTCTGATTGACAAAGGTACACTGTTTGGGGTTGCTCGGGATGAAAGAAGACAAAGCGTCAGTGGTACTTGAGATTGTGGGTGGTAATAGAACAACGAAGGTCACGAATGCGCCTTTTGAGACATATTCTTTAGATCGGTCTGAACACGTTATGATTGAGAGAGCTCTGATTGTGGCAGTTATACCAGGGTATAAGCCAACAAAGTCGGGAATGAACAACTAAGTCAAGTGACCACATTTAAGTGATGCACCAATAGATAGCCTAGACTCTGGAGAAGTTCTAATGTTCATTGGTTGCGACGTTCCGGAAGCACATTGGGAGTTAGACCGGCGGTTGGGTGGAAGGAAAAACCCGTAGGTTGTGAAAACGTTTCCTGGGTGGACTGTTTTGGACCTGCATCATACCCGAAATTTAGGGAAGGAGTTGTGAATCATACTAGTAAAGTACAGACGTTAGAGGACCAAATACGCAAGCTTTATGATGTGGAGTTTGCTGATCTCTGTTCAAGTGATAAATCAGTAGAAGACAAGGCAGCCATAGAGACTGTGGAAAGGGTCATTTTGTAGGTCCTGTACCATGGAAAAAGAATCCAAATATGAAAGTGGGGAATTATAAAGTAGCAAACGGTAGATTGCAGAGTTTGAAGCGTAGATTGTTGGAGGATGACAGTCTGCACATCAGGTATACCAAAAGTATTGAAAATACGTTTACTAGGGGCTATACGGAGAAGGTCCCTGAAATACAATTGCAGCCAGACCATCGCCTCCGATGGCATTTAAACCCGAAAACAAAACAGAAAAACTGAGAGCGGTCCTTGGTTGTGCCTCCACGTTTGTAGGGGTTTCCCTAAATGATGTGATTTTTCAAGGACCCGACACCACTACTGAGCTGGTGTGTATATTATTGCGTTTTCTCTTGGGAGCAGTTGCAATCTCTGCAAATGTTCACGCAAGTGAAAGTTACGATACCACTCGTTGAACTCTAGGTGTATAACGGGATCGCAAACGAGATGCATTTAAGTTTTACTTGATGCACTGGAAAAGCCTTTGACTAGGAGACGGATTTATCCGTAGTTTCTTCTCTGTTCGATCCTTTGGGTCTAATTGCAACAGTCTGTATTACTGCCAAACTTCTCTTGCAAAAATTATACAGATCCCAGATAGGCTGGGATCAGCCTCTCAACGAGCCATACATGTCCACGTGGCTAAATTGGGTGAATTTTACGCGTCATATAGGTCATGTTTCTGTGGCTCGAAGGATTAGGAGCAGAATCGATTAACCTGGCGCTCAAGTAGAATTACGTGATACTTCAGCTACTGGTTATGGAGCAGATACTTACGCAAGAGTTAGTTATTGATATATCTTGTTGTAAAGCAAGTCTAGAGTAGCACCTATCGAACAAGTCACTATACTGAGGCTTGAGATGGTGGCAGCGGTGTAAAGTGTAAGGCTGAGTGAGGTCTTACGAGGGAGTTTGCCCAATTTTTTCTGCAAAGTGAACTTCATACAGATTCCATGATAGTGTTATAGTACATTAAGAATACCGAAAACGGTATAGCGCCTAAATAGCCAACCACCTCGCTGTTGTGTACCGGTATGCGAAAGTTGAACAGTGGAGTTATGTAACGCCGTAACAGAACCCAAATGATTAGACCTTAAGAGGTATACAAAAAATGACCGATCTTGAGTCTTCGTTTAAATCTCCTACTTTACTGAACGGCGATTTTCGTATAATTGTGGTGTGTGCTACTTATATTGATATAAGTAGTATATGATGTTAGTCGTGAACAGAAGGTCTGGCAACAGAGAGACAAGAGGATCGAACAGTAAAGAATGGAAACACAAATGCAATTTGTATGAAAATGCTAGAACAATGAAGTCTGAGTCACTTTGAGACAAGTGAAGGACATTTTGCAAATTAAGCATTTCCTATGTGATTGTTAGGTTTTATTAACAAGTCCTGTACTTTTGTGTCGAATACATTCGATTGTCCCCACTGGTGTTCTTGTTCACTACATAACTATTACTGACTGTCCGGAATCTACTCCTGACAACATTGAGTTTAGAAAAACTGCTGAGTAGCATAAATTACAATATACCACCTATTCATTCTTATTATTCTGAGTGGTTGTAATTAGTCAAAGCTGTAGCTTGGCTTAGAGGGTTATTAGAATTCCTGATGGTACTTCGTTCACTGAGTCGCGAAGGATCTGTTCAGTTAGGATGCTTAAAGGTAAAGGAGCTTGATATCGCCAAGCGTAAGATCTTAATGATGGTTCGGAAAGACGTGTATAGAGAATCACTCGGTGAATTTAAAAACAGCAGTAAATTAGTTAGTCATAATGATTTGAAGGTTTTCTCACTGGTAATGCTTCATGAGTTACTCTGTGTTGAAGGTCGACTAAACTACACAGATTTCCTAAATGCTTTTAAACATCCAATAACTTTACCCAGTCAACACTGAGTGACGGAAATGATAATTAGACATTATAATAAAGAGCAAGGGCACACAGGAAGGTCTCAAGTACTGGCCACAATTCGAAAAACTATTGGATAATAAAAAGAACCAGCACGGTTGAAAGAGTGATAGAAAAGTGTGTGACTTGCTGGCGGTTTACAATGAATTCGGGACAACAACTGATGGCGCCGCTTCCAGCTTGTAGAATGGATATAAATTAAAGGGTTTAGGAGTTTTTATCCGTAAGGACCTGCCGTTGGCAAACCGCGTATAAAGACAAGAAGTCGAAAAAGAACTACAACTTATGTTGGACGCTGGCGGAAAGGGCATAAAAATTGTAAATTTTCGGGTTGTAAGGCTTCGACAGAGAATGATACCGAAGCCACTCTGGGTGAAGCACGCAGCTGCTTAAATAAGCTTTGGATCTGTTACACTAATGCCCGAAGCTTACTCAATAAGCGATCGGAATTACGTGTACAGATTGACTCTACAAAGCCAGACATAATCGCAGTAACAGAAACCTGGCTGACACAGGCTATATATAGTATGGAACTTGGTTTCGAGGGTTTTACGTTAGTAAGGGCCGACAGAATACAAAAGCGTCAAGGACAGGTGTAGTTCTATTCATTAGGAATGCTATCACATTCAACATTATCGACAGTGGATGCCATGAGAGTGGGACGTGTGAATTAGTTAGTTGCCACTTGAAATGCAAGGGACGAGAGCTGCTGATTGGTTCGGTCTATCGCAGTCCAAGCTGTGAGGCAAATGAGATCCTGTTAAGCAGTCTCAATACTTGGTCCCAAAGTGGTCGATGTCTAGTCCTAGGGGACTTTGATGCACCTATGGTAGACTGGGAAAATCTGCGAACTGAATCGTCAGAAAATTCCTTCGAACAGGAACTAGTTGATGCGGTTATCACATGTGCTTAGTGCAACATGTGAAAGGAGCGACTAGGTACGACCCGGACACTGAATCATCCTTACTAGATCTGATACTCACTCACTATGTGGATGACGTTGCAAACCTTCATTATTTGCCACCCCTAAGTAAAAGTGATCACGCAGTTTTAACTTTCGACTTCCATATAACTGTCAATCACGAGCACGCGTCAGCCCAATCCAGACTTAACGTCTGGAAAGCCAATATACCAGGTATCATGCACTCAGAATCGTTAGTAGATTGGACAACAGACCCAGAGTTCTCCATTGAAACGGCCTGGGACGCATTTCGAAATTCATACTTAAAAGTTACCACACCCCACATCCCTTGGACTATACCAAAGGGGCCGAAAAACTCACCACCATGGTTCAGTAGGGAGGTCCGTATCCTTCTCCGTAAGAAAAGGAAAATGTGGGATAGATTTAGGTTACTGGGGACTGATGAGTCAAAATCTCAGTATCGAAAGGCTCGGAATACTTGTGCCTCGACCCTCCGTAAGTCTAGAAAATTGTACGAAGAAAAGATTGTTAAGGAATCCATAGAATGTCCTAAACGCTTGTATTCCTATATAAACCAAAGGACAAGGAGAAGAGGAAATATTCCTGCTCTATGGGGAGACAGTACTGCTTCATCATTAGTGGAGGACGACTTTGGTAAGGCTCAAGCGTTCTCGAACTACTTTAGCAACGTGTATACCATAGAAGCGCCCTTCTCGTCAGCGTATACAGATCCCCCATACATACACTGGATAGCGTGACCATTAAAGAACTCGATGTCTTTGGTCTGCTAAATAAGCTTGACATAGGTAAATCCACGGGGCCCGATGAATTACATCCTAGGCTACTGAAGGAATTATCTAACTTCGTTGCAAGCCCTTTAAGTACATGCTTTAACCTATCCGTTACGCAGGGTCGCTTACCGAAAGATTGGAAAAACGCCATAGTAAGTCCTGTCTTCAAAACAGGTACGAAACACAAACCTGAGAACTACCGCCCCGTTAGCCTAACTAGTGTGGTTGTTAAAATCTTAGAAAAGATTATTCGGAAGGAGCTGTTTAAGTATCTCGATAAAAACCGGATCCTCTCGGAGAAGCAGCACGGCTTCAGAATAGGTTATTCTTGTCTCACTAACTTATTAGTGGCTCGTGAAAGCTGGTGCGCTCTTAAGGACCAAAAGCTACCTGTAGACGTCGCCTTCATTGATTTCAGTAAAGCTTTTGATAAAGTTCCGCACAACCGGCTGTTATATAAGTTAAGAAAGTCGGGATTGGAGGCAATTTATTGATGTGGATAAAAGACTTCTTAGTTGGGCGTCAACAAAGAGTAAGGGTGAACTCAAAGTTATCTAGCTGGGAAACTGTGCTTAGTGGAGTGCCCCAGGGTACAGTTTTGGGGCCAGTGCTATTCCTCTTGTATGTAAATGACCTTCCTTGTCTCCTATCATCATCGGTCTTGCTATATGCTGACGATGTCAAGATATGGAGAACGATACGATGTAAGAGTGATAGCTTAGAACTTCAAAATGACCTGAAGAAGTTATCTGAATGGTCTCAAACATGGCAGTTGCCGATAAATACTTCCAAGTGTGTTGTGATGCATATCGGTCATCAAGGCACAGATACATACACGATGAATAACACTGAGCTACCTGTCGTCCAGACATATAATGACTTAGGAGTTATCGTTAGTCAAGACTTAAAGACTACTGCACACTGCCGTGCAATAGCCGCCAAAAGTTTTAGAACGTTATGGTCAATACGTAGGGCTTTTAGTCATGTCGACGCCAAAACGTTTTTGACTTTGTATACAGTGTTCGTTCGTCCTAAACTTGAGTACTGCATACAAGCGGCTAGCCCCTGCTTAAAAAAGACAGTGAGCTTCTGGAAAAGGTTCAGAGAACGGCGACTAAGCTGGTTCCCGGAATAGCGAAGCTTCCGTATGAATCTCGACTGGCCAAGCTGAACCTTTTCCCGTTGTCATATCGCAGAACTAGAGGCGACTTGATTACAGTCTACAAATTGCTTAGTGATAAATTTGCACCTAATATGCCCTCATTTTTCTTGTCTTCCAAAACAGAGAATTTACGAGGACACTCCAAAAAAGTTCACAAGCCGAGAACAAATTACTTGTCAGCTGACTATCGACTTTCCCATCGAATCATCAACGAGTGGAATTCACTACCTCAGCACGTGGTTGAGGCTCCATCCGTCGACTCTTTCAAAAGAAAGTTGGATCAACTGAGAGACCACCATTGCCAGGACTAACATAGGCCATCGAGCCCCCTGTCCTTCCCAAACCGAAACTGAAGAACGAACAAAATGCCCGTGGCATACAGGTCTTCACACCGAGTCATCAATACTTGTAACCTGCTGCTTGAAGCAGTGGTGTCCGTGTAGCATGGAGTCGAGTCGAGATTGACTATGAACACCACTACCAAAAAACACGTGCCAAGTAAATGAGAAGTCGAAGGTTGAACGTAACCAAATAAATCCATAAAATCCCCGAGAAGCCAAATGTCAGAAGGCAATTAATGGACCAAATCGAGATATATTCGCTGGCGATCTCGTGGCATCGAAAGGATACCGAGATCGTGCCAGGATAGAGGCTTGGTTACAGAACGTAACCGAATTCGCGTGAGATCACAATCAAAATGTGAGAATAAGAATTGAAGCACAATATAGCTGTCATTAGCACAGTCAAAGAAAAGTACATTAAAACAAACACTGGTACAGTTGGTTATAATAATAATTGTTTTTATTAAACCAGTCGTGTTCTCGTGATAAATGTGAGTCACTACATCCGCACCTTCAATTGACGCTTTCAAGAGAAGACTGGACACTCACAGAAGCATACTAGAAAAGGAATAACATAGGCCGTAGGCCTTCTGTCCTTACTACACAAATTTGAATCTGAAATGACCTTGAGCACGTTTTCCGTTGTGATACTAACATAGCGTGACACACTTGTGGTTGTTCACAAATACACTACTACACACACACTCCTTGTTCTATTCTCACTCGTTATCGAGCCAATTGCATTCTAAATCGAATATTAAGCACATTTTAGACTGTTGTGCCATTTCTATTACATCCTATGTCAAGTAAACTTACTGGAGCCACATTTACCTCATCGGAGTTATTACTCATTTATAATTGTGGATTTTGGTAGCAAAACTCAACGAAATACGCGACAACCAGCTGATTTAAGTAACGTCCCTGAACTTTTATTTTGTGTTACTAATTTATAAATTGTTATTGTTACATTAACTTTTAGGGTAGGACTATATCTTCTGGACGACCTTTGAACGAATTTTTAAGTGACCTTGAAACTATTAGTCAATCAGAAGATAGTTAGTATAAAGTAAAAATATATTATAAAAAATTTATGAATTACAGCGGATATTCCTCTTTTACATGACTTAAAAACTTGTCAATATTAGATAAAGGTTCAGATGTCCCGAAATCATAGTGCATAGGGTTAGGGTTAAGGTTAGGGTATAGGGTTATAGTTAGGGTTTAGTGTTAGAGTTAAGGTTTAGGGTTAGGGTGCACAAACCCAAGTCTATGGAGGTATCTATACGCTTTCCAATCATCGGTATATATCGTACTGCCAGGTTGCATGTACTGTAACACCTGAAAAAGCCGCAGTCAATGTTACTGGTGACTTCATTACCCACTTTGCAACAGTTATGTTTTGCTTTAGTCTGAGTCGTGATTGCGCAAAGAATGTGCCAGTTCGAGCAGATTTTTTCCTCCAACATTTAGTACAACGAAATATGCCATCACGGCAGTCTGCACATCAAGCTGCAGTCATTTGATTGCCGAAGTCACAGACACAGGAACTTCTTAATAGTCCCATCTGTTGTAGTCGCTCAACAATCACCATTTCTTTAAAATCTCCTGTAAAACGAACGAATGTGAGTATCTCGCATTGAACCTAGCGCCGTGAATTTGAAATTCCGCAAACGCTTCTCATTGGCTCGTCCATAGACTAAAGTCTTACCAATTTTTGACGTAATAACTTTATTGCTAATTTTTGGTTATTAAATGTTTCGGTCCTCCACAATTATTCGGTAAGCCTCCTGTTTACCGTAACTGTTATATTGTTTACCATTTCACACAATATTCTGGTTTGTTTTTCTCGTAATGTCCTCCCCCACTAAACTCATTGATTTGGATTCGCCTCCGGTAACAACTTTTGTCTCATTGTCGAACTCTACTGAAAATAATTTTAGTTCGGTTAATACTATCTCGGAATTCAGACTCCCAACTTATGGAGCTAATAGCCCAAGAGTCTGGTTTGCCCAAATTGAAGCTTTATTCATGGCTAGAGGAATAAGATCACAGGCAACAAAGCATGCATATGTAGTCGGCGCACTTCCCATTGAGATTGCCGCTGAAGTCGGGGATTTAATCGACCATGTGCCAGAATCTGAACCATATGATAAGATAAAGGCAGCAGTAATTCAACGTACATCGGTCTCAGATGAGAAAAGACTGCAACAATTGCTAACTTCTTGTGATTTGGGGGACAAGAGACCCTCCCAGCTTCCTCGCCACATGAAACAACTTGCTGGTCCATACAAGCTGGACGAAGCTCTTCTGAAACAAATATGGTTTCAAAGATTACCACATAGCGTTAGACAAATTCTTAGTGTCTCAGGGAAATCCGTTGCCCTTGACGACTTAGCCGACATGGCGGATAAAATGGTGGAAGTCCACCACGACAATCACTGTGTAAACTCTTTGCAACCAGTTGAACCAGCAGATATCAGTTGTTTAGCCTCCTTCCAAAGGCAGTTAACGCAATCAACGAGCCAGCTAGCGTCACTACAGACAACAATTGCAACCGTCCAAGCCAGACAATTGAGATCCTCTTCCAAACGAAGATCTTTTTCTAGACAACGGTCTCGGTCACCGGAGCAAACATCCGGAGTTTGTTGGTATCACCAAAAATACGGCACCAAAGCACGGCGTCGCACACGACCGTGCACATTTTCTGCAGCGGACACAGAGAATCAGGGAAACGGCCCGGCCAGACAGTGATGGCGGCGCCTGTTACTGGCCACTACCCGTCAGGGATCGAATTTCGGGCTCAGATTTTTTGGTCGATACAGGAGCCGAAATCAGCATTATCCCATTACACCTCTCTCAACGACGGCACTTTCAGAGTATTAAATTGTCTCTAGTCGCAGCCAATAACACAGTCATTAAAACTTATGGCGAACAATCACTTATCTTAGATCTCGGTCTCCGCAGACGTTTCACATGGGTTTTCATCGTAGCTGAAATCAAACAACCCATTCTCGGGGCCGACTTTCTCGGTGCTTACAACCTACTTGTAGATATGGGGAAAAAGAAACTAATTGACAAAAACACAAGCTTACAGGTCAGCGGCACAACTATCTCCAATTACGAAATTCATGGAGTCCGAATGTTAAGACCTGAAAACAAAATTTTCACCGATATCCTGTCGAAGTATGAAAGTATAACCAGAGCTGATTACCAAAGCGAACGCTCCGCACATCATGTTCAACACAGTATCTCTACTACAGGACCACCCATTCGCGCCAGGGCGAGAAGACTCCCTCCAAACAAGTTGCAGTTCGCTAAGAGAGAATTCGAACACATGATGCAACTTGGGATAATCGGACAATCTAACAGTCCTTGGGCCTCGCCGCTGCATATGGTTCACAAGAAAGATCAAGACTGGCGCCCATGTGGAGATTATCGCCGATTAAATAACCAGACTATCCCAGACAGGTATCCGATCCCTCATCTGCATGACTTTTCTTTAAATCTACATGAAAAACAGATATTTTCGAAGTTAGATCTAGTCCGAGCATATCATCAAATACCGATGGCACCTGAGGATATCGAAAAAACAGCCGTAATCACACCTTTTGGCTTGTTTGAATTCTTGAGGATGCCTTTCGGACAAAAAAACGCCGCTCAAACCTTTCAGAGATTTATGGACGAAGTAACTAGAGGTTTGGATTTTATATTTGTCTATATCAACGATGTTTTAATCGCTAGTTCTTCCACTGAAGAACATGTTCAGCACTTACACACGCTTTTCAAACGTTTCAAAAGTTATAGTGTTGTAATCAACCCTTCGAAGCGTATGTTTGGCGCCTCATCTCTGGAATTCCTGGGACATCACATTGATTCCCAAGGAATTAAACCGCTTGAAGAGAAAGTCGAAGCCATCACCAGCTACCCAGAACCAACCTCAGTAAAATCACTACGTCGTTTTCTTGGAACATGCAATTTTTATCGACGATTTCTACCAAATTGCGCCGATGTACTACAGCGCCTGACAGATTTACTGAAAAAAGATAAATCAGGTACCAAGAAAGAAAAGAACCAAATATTCAAGTTACCTTCTGATGCCAAAGTAGCATTTGAAAAAGCTAAATCCATGATTGCCAATGCTACCATGCTTCAACATCTAAATACTGACCCCACAACACTGTTGATACTATACACGGATGCTTCACAAAAAGCCGTCGGGGCAGTATTACAACAGCGGGTAAACAACACGATTACCCCCATTGCCTTTTTCTCCAAGAGATTATCGCCAGCACAAGAACGTTATAGTACTTTTGCAAAGTAAGTACGTCTGGTGATTTAAGTAACGTCCCTGAACTTTTATTTTGTGTTACTAATTTATAAATTATCATTGTTACATTAACTTTTGGACGTAATAACTTTATTGTGATTGATAGTGTAGGTTTCCCATAATTGTTTGCTTTGATTGTTTTAGTTTCTTTTATAAGTCTCCCAAAACGTGTTAAACAAGAGGGTGTATTGCTAAGTTCTTCCTCTTCTTCTTGTTTCTTAGCAATTGATGGGAGTGATTGTTTGTTCGCAGTATTGTCTTCTGTGTCTTGAGGGACTTTGTAGAAAGCTGGTTTTATTCGGTCTATGGAAATTGTCTCATTGTTCCCATTTTAGTTGATAATGAAATATTTGTGAGTGCGTTTTATTACTTTATAAGGGCCTTCATATGGTGGTGTCAGTGGCTTTTTTACCGCGTCTACTCGAACAAAAACAAATTTGCACGTTTCTAAATGTTTATCGAGATGGACTCGGTTGTTGTGTTCTCGAGGTGGTATTGCTCTGATGTTCTGCATCATTGGATGCACGGCCGCTGAACTAGTCTATGGCACGACATTAACGTTACCAAGACAACTGGTCAAGAATGAACCCACATCGCCAGGAGACCCTTCTCGTTTTGTAAGCAGATTACTACAAATGATGCAGAACATCGAGCAATACCACCTCGAGAACACAACAACCGAGTCCATCTCGATAAACATTTAGAAACGTGCAAATTTGTTTTTGTTCGAGTAGACGCGGTAAAAAAGCCACTGACACCACCATATGAAGGCCCTTATAAAGTAATAAAACGCACTCACAAATATTTCATTATCAACTAAAATGGGAACAATGAGACAATTTCCATAGACCGAATAAAACCAGCTTTCTACAAAGTCCCTCAAGACACAGAAGACAATACTGCGAACAAACAATCACTCCCATCAATTGCTAAGAAACAAGAAGAAGAGGAAGAACTTAGCAATACACCCTCTTGTTTAACACGTTTTGGGAGACTTATAAAAGAAACTAAAACAATCAAAGCAAACAATTATGGGAAACCTACACTATCAATCACAATAAAGTTATTACGTCCAAAAGTTAATGTAACAATGAGAATTTATAAATTAGTAACACAAAATAAAAGTTCAGGGACGTTACTTAAATCACCAGACGTACTTACTTTGCAAAAGTACTATAACGTTCTTGTGCTGGCGATAATCTCTTG